>VVHJ01050977.1:0-10495 GCA_015107715.1 Tylochromis polylepis | reverse complement strand
GCACTGCATGAGGCAAATGGTGGTCACACCAGATACTGACCGGTTCTGAGTCCCCAGACCCCCAATAAAGCAAAAAACTGCACATTCCAGGGTGGCTTTTTATTGTGGGCAGTATAAGGTACACCTGTGCACTACTCATGATGTCAGATCAGCATCTTGATGTGGCACACCTGTGAGGTGGGATGGATTATCTCAGCAAAGCAGAAGTGCTCACTATCACACATTTAGACTGATTTGTGAACAATGTTTGAGAGAAATGGTAATATTGTGTATCTGGAATGAATTTTAGATCTTTAAGTCCATCTCATGGAAAATGGGAGCAGAAACAAAAGTGTTGCGTTTATATTTTTGTTGAGTATATATACAGACAGGAGGTGATCAGGGAAGTGGAAACACATAGGGATACAGCTGAGATAAATTAAGGATGAGGAGACAGAGAGAAGCAAAACAAAACACACTGAACACGGGACGCAAGACTGTCAAAATAAAACAGGAAACACAGAGACGCAAACCTAAGACACACAGGCTTGACACAGCATCAGGGATGAACAGCAAGGCAAAAGATGAAACAGACTTGGGAGACAAGACGAAACACAGAGACACTACTAAGAGGGAGAGAGAGAGAATACAGACATGGAGACAAGAAACACTGTGAGGTGAATGTAAACACAGAAGACACGACAGACTCACATGGGTGACATGGGGGTGAGACAAACACACAAGAGGATCCTCAGGGAATAAATCATAATGAAGGAAAACCACAAAACTCAAATATATGAGAATACAGTACAAGAACTAAACTCGAGGTTAAACAGGAACTAAAATTATTATAATACAAAGAGAACAACATACAATCTGACAGAAATGGCATAACACCGTGAGTTGGTTTTAAGTCACCAGCTATTTTAATCATACTTAGGGTTATGCTGTTAACCAGGCAGAAGAGGAGGAAAACACTTTTAACTTGGGCAATTTTCTCAGAAGACATGCAATGAAGAATGAAAATAATTGAAATTTAAAAATCCTCCACAAACACTCCTATATTAAATATGAAATTATTTTTCATTGAAAATAGTCACAACAACAGTCGCCTCAGGACGCTTAATATTGTAAGGTAAACACCCTACAATAACACAGAGAAACCCAACAATCAAACAAACAACCCCCTATGAGCAAGCACTTTGGCAACTGTTGGAGGGAAATCTCCCTTTTAACAGGAAGAAACCTCTGGCAGAACCAGGCTCAGGGAGGGGCGGCCTGCAACTGGTTGATGGTTAGGGGATGGAGACAGGACAAATGACATACTGGGAAAGAGAGCCAGAGATTAAAGAAACTCATAATTAAATGCAGAGTAGTGTATAAACAGATGGTGAGTGAAAAAGGGTGAGAAAAGAAGATCTGCTCAGTGCATCATGGGAAGCCCACAGCAGGCTATTGTAGTACAACTAAGGGAGGATTCAGGGTCACCTAATCCAGCCCGAAGTCTAAACTGTGTCAGCCTAGAAGTAGTAAACTGCATGAACTAATTTTTCAGTGTCACTCTGAGACAGGATGTTTCTAATTTTAGAGATATTGTGCAAGAAAGCAGTCCTACATTGTTTGATATGTGTATTGAAGTCTTTGTCCCATTACATAGAGTCTGCAGCTGGAAGCTTTTAGTCCAGAAGTCCAAAAGGACAGACACACACCCCTATAGTCCAGTACACACCACACATACAGACACACGCCCATCCACGTCAATCCAACCCCCATTGTGCAGGCAAACGGATGACCCCGAGGGCCAGCTCCAACCCTAGGACACAGACAGTCCGGCTCCCGAACCACCAGCTCCACTCCCGCCCGTCCTGGGCAGGCCACAGGATACAAGGCTGTAAGAAGGCCCACCCACTGTTCCCTCCCACTCGTCTGTTTGAGAGGTGATATGTGTTAGTTTATGTGAGTTTGTAAAAGGGATAAATATTACTGTGTGAAAACTAGAGTGTTATTAAAATTTAGGGAACAGATGTGACATGAGCACCTGACTGACTATCCAGCCCAGTGTAAGCTAATGCTTTAATCTACTATGAATTTTTGTTCAAGTCAGACGTTTACAAAATCGGCTGATACAGTCGAAATTATACGCTACAGTGTCATGGCATACTTAAACTCTTGTATTTAAGAGCTAAACTCAATAGCATGTTTTTTCTCTGTTCTTGGTAAATGTAACAACACACACTAAAATTAGCTCCTTTAATGTTTTCAGTACAGACGCTCATAACCTGAAATAGGCCGATGAAAAAATAAAGGCGCCCACCCTCCCCCCACGTCCACACACAGATTGTAATACCAGATCCCCAGGGATTGGCTGGATAAACAAGATGTGCAGGACTCTGAGCAGAGCATAATATATTACAGGCCATCTAGAAATGGTTGAGAAGTGGCCCTGGAGATCTACGTGGACCCTCTCTGTCTCTTAAAGATTTCTCCTCATGTTTCCCTCCAGCAGAAACTGATATAATCATACAGCAATCAGTTCTGCTAGTCCCCACGGAGCCCTTTCCCTTAAATAGCCTGTAATATCAGTAAAGTTACTGGTCAAAAAAGCTACACCTGCTTCCTGACAAATAGTTGTCATATTAGACAAAAAGTGTACGTTAAATAAGCTCTTTTTGAATTAGGGCTTCTGTTTCATCTGATGTTTTAGTATATTTTGCCTAAATGTGAATTACCTGACCGGAGTGGTTACTCAAACAATCTGTGGATACGGCTGCATTTCTTTGGTCACCAACAGGTGATTCTGTGTGTGATTCTCTAGAATGCTATTCCTGACACATTTGAAAAGCCTCTGAAATAAAAATAAAAAGCAAGAAATCTTTAACAATATTCAAGCAGATAAATGTCATCATGGCTGGCAATTACACTTCATGCAAAAACTTAAGGTGGGTTTTGTTTCTATCTGCCTGGAGATGTTTATTTGTGAATACCTGATGAATGAAAACAATATTATGTGCAATCATGCCATGGGATGCTATTAGTAAGTGAACTGAGGATTTAAATAAAGATTTACATTGGTTAACATGTATAATATTTGGATAAATTCAACAACCACTCTTTGGCCTGATTCCTTCCTGGCCTGTTGTCAGTCAAATCTATTAATGGCCTACTGAAGCAGACCGAGGAAAAGAGGTTCCCTATCAGCTATGTTTACGGGAATGATAACTACCAAATAATGCTCTGGTGGGTTTGAGATCAGGTGTGTTAGCATTATGTTAACATTCTTTTCAGTTACTGAAGACAAAACTCAAAGCATAGAGCAGGAATTGAACGTGGCTACAGTAAAGCATGTCAGTGGAAGGAAATGCTGCATTTGGTGATGACTATGGCTTTAGACTTGAAATGATCATTGACCTCAAATGATTTTCATCCAGGTATTAAAAACAGTCCTTATATTTAAAATTATGTTAGTTTGTCCCCCAAAACTGGGCACTATGTATTAAAAAAAAAAATGTTTGGACCCCATACTGAGAATTCAAGTGAATAGCTATCAAAGACAAGTTCAGTACAGATCAGCTGCAGCAAATTCTGCACTGAAATCCAGTAGGACAAGGACAGAGACAAGTCTGTTGTCTGAGGACATGCACTACCAGTCAAACGTTTGAACACACCTTCTCATTTAATGGTTTTTCTTTATTTTTACTACTTTCTATATTGTTGATACATACTGAAGACATGGAATTATGTGACAATGAAAAAACTGGTAAATAACAGTTGGCCTTCTCTCAGTGAGCTTCATGATGTAGTCAGCTGAAATGGTTTCACCTCACAGGTGTGCCTGTCAGGGTTCATTGGTGGAGTTTCTTGCCTTCTTAATGGGATTGGGAACATCAGTTGTGTTGTGCAGAAGTCAGGTTGGTACACAGCTGACAGCCCTATTTGACAACTGTTAGAATTCATTTTATGGCAAGAAACAATCCGCTAAGTAAAGAGAAACAACAGTCCATCATTACTTTTAGCAATTTTCTGGACTAACTAACCTTCAATTCTGAAACTTTGAATGTGTCCCCAAATGCAGTCACAGAAACCATCAAGCAGTACGCTGAAACTGGCTCACATGAGGACCGCCCCAGGAAAGGAAGACCAAGAGTCACCTCTGTTGCTGAGACAGGGTACAACCTGGACAGATCACCAGTCTGTAACAGGGTTAACATGTAGAGACAGACAACCAGCAACTAACTACATGTCTTTGGACGGTGAGAGAAAGCCAGAGTGCCCAGAGGGAACCCACGCAATCACGGGGAGAACATGCAAACTCCTGGCAGAATTGAACTTAGGATCTTCTTGTTATGAGGCAATCATGCTGGACTGGCTTAAGTAATCACTGAGGTTAGTTTAGAGAGCTCAATAGGAATGAAGCAGTTCAAATCCAAATGAGCAATTTCAGCCATTCATGGCTTTAAGCACTTGTTGTAGCTATGACTAACTAATTATTTGCATTTACCAATCTGTCAGAGTATTATTGCAATCAGAGTCAGTCCGCAATTGCATGGGGTCCGGTTGACTCTTACCAGGTGATCTGTGCAATGAACTTGCCTTCAAAAGGTGTTAGGAGAGATAAGATATACCTTGTGTGAAAAGTGATTTATGGTCCCCACCTGACAGACATAAAATTCATGGCATGTCATAAAGTTATAATAATTCATTGCAGAGTTTATTTCTACCAAATAAAAGCCGGGTACGTTTTTGGACTGTGTTAGAATTTATTTTTATTTTTAATACATGTGTACCTCATTATTTTATATTTTACAATTACCTCACATTTATATTTTTTATATTTTATCCAATTATACATTTATATTTGATCAAATATCACACATTTACATCTTATGCACAAATAGGTATTGTTGAACAGAGTGCTGAGAATGCCACATCTGTATCATGCCTTCCAATGGTGGAAATTACCACAGTCGTGCTTGGAGTAGACTGGTACACTGATACCACTACAGGAAAACATGTCTATAAATCATGGTGTTAGGGGGACCGCCCCCCCCCCCCCATTTCTTTCTACAGGGCTGATCTGAGGACAAGAGATGGTTGCCATGGTGAACTAGAGGAGTTCTCTGCCTTATTAAAGGGAGATGTCCAGAAGGTGTAAGATGACCCAAGGGATGGCCCCCACGCCACAATAAAGGGGACCAAGTGTAAACCACGGCCTTCCCCCAGTTTTTTAACCAATCGTGTTAACATTCTGTTTCTGTGTCTCATATTAAAAGTGTTTATGGATTGTGTGCGGCACCCTTCTGTCTGTCTAATTGCTGAACAGACGGAGGTCCATGGAGCAATGTAAAACTAACTTGAAATACAAAACCGCTTAATAATAAATTGTGAAAACTTAGATTTTGTTCATCTTCTCTCATAATAAATGAACCCGACAGCCACTCACAACCAGAATCACTTTGATGGACTCTGATTGGGATATGCTGACTCTGATCGTCACCCCCAGGATAAACACGAGCCCGTGAGAGACGCATCAACAAGGACAGGCACGGACCAGAGAGCAGCCGGCATAGACTTATCATGCAGATGCAAAAGAAGCCCCCGTTAAAAAAAAGTTATTACCTGTAACCTGTGGGAAGCACAGAGTGCTGCTCTTACAAAGTGGTATTTTAGAGCCTGACGCCAGAACACCAAGGGCAGTGTGAGTGTAGATGAGGATTTCTGCAGCTCGCAAGGTCGTGTGTTTCACACAGCACTTGGTATTCCTGCACAGGAGTGGTTAAAAATTCAGATAATGGTTTAGACATAGTCAGAATTTAATGGAAATAGTTTTGGTTAGAAAAGCTCAGAGTGCTTAACCAGAGCACTGCCCCTTGTCACCCCTTAACCCCCTCCCTCCTTTACACATCACCTCATCTTCAGATTGTCAAGAAAGCATGGCTACCCCCGCTGAAGAGACCTCCGATTGCTGTGACAGTCTGACAACCCCATCTTCAGAGAGCTGGACCCCTGCAAGTCCAGCTACCATTTACGGAAGCGGTGCTTCCAGCTGACACCCTACCCTCCCCATGAGGTGGAAAATCTGCTTAAGTGTGTACCTAATGAAACTGCATAATAGTTTGTTGGGTCAGCAAGAGTGAGTGGTTTTATGTTACACTGCTTTCCAATGCAAATTTGAATGTTTTTAGAAATAACACAAGCTCCAGCTTTCGCCTTGATTTGGTGCAGCATATTGATTTGGAGGGACCGTGGGAGCTGGCTTTGACAGAGATCTCATATCCTTGTACCTGGTTCAATGTGCCAAATGATAAAGCATTTTGTGAGTGGAGAAAAAACCTGCGCCTGATGGATCTGAATCACCTGGGAGTAGAAGTTGATTTTTTTCTCTGCAGAATAGATTTTGATATTTGTCTTAGAGTTGGAAAAAAAAAAAACTGAATTCAAGGCAGGTGGTTTATATCACCTTAGAGTGTTTCCTGTTTGATTGCACTTGTTTCTCCTGAGGGTGGCCCAACCAGTTATTAGGTTTAGAGGGCAATCACTTTTTCACACAGGGCCTTGTAGGTTTGGATTAGTTTTTTTGCCTTAGTAATAAACACCTTCATTTAGAAACTGCACGACCAGTGAAAGTCCCCTTTCTGTCAGCGTAAAGAAGTTACATATTTCACAGTTTTTCTACATGATGAAATAAAAGCTGCTATGACAAAGAAATGTCAGCATGACTCTTTGGACTTAAATTGTAAGAAGTAAAAGAAAGGAAAAAATTCTGGTAGCTCACTGCCCAGAACTGTAGTCGTAAAAAATAAAGAAATATTTTTGTAGAAAGTGAAAAACTGTTATAGAGGTTTTATTAGAGACATAGCTATGCGTTTTGAGATTTGGCATAATTTGTGAGTAGGAGAAATTGGGCTTTCTTGTCACCGTTCATTTTTTGGGGGGAAAAGAAAAACCCAGCAGCGGAAAACACTGTACACAACGGTAGACTGGCAAAATAGGGATTTTTTGTTAGGAAACTGGTGTGTGTTTTTATCGCGGTGGAAGAAAGACGGTGAAGGTAAGACAAAATTCATGACAATGTTTTCCAAACGTCTTCTTTTACTGCTGGTTTAGTGTTTTGGTTGGAGTGGCTCAGAATCTGTGAGACGCCCACTTTCAGCACCTGACAGCATATCCCTGTACACGCCGTCCGACGAACAATCCGTGCTTTGTTGTGCTTGTGTTTGCTATTTTAGCTGCTGGGTGTTGAAATTGTTTTGTGAACCTTGAGCTGAGATTCTGACATTTCTGTGGATGCCCCATATGTCTATATAAAAATAACAGATCTGGGGTACGTCAGGTGAATTGTTTATTGCTTAATGGTAAATGCACTGGTTGTTACATAACACTTCTCTACTGTATCTGAGCACTCAAAGCACTTTACACAACTTGTACATTCATACAAGCACTTTTTTATCTATGCTGTTTCTAAGTGCTTACTATCTAACAGTCACACGCATTCGTACTCCAAATGGATGCGTTGGAGAGCAACATGGGGTTAGTGGGGTTATCTTGCCCAAGATGTTTGGCATGGAGACTGGGAATGAACCACCTGAGCTACAGGTGGTACTTAATTACTACGTGTAGTATGAATTGCCATATGGGAGGCAATTGATAAAAATATTGCCATATTTTTATCAGTAGAACAAGCTGTAAAACTTATAAAGTCCTGTTTGACATTTTTTTGGCCTTCAGACAACAACGTTATTGCTACACTGCTGGAAAGGCAGGGACACAAAGGTAATGACTTACAAGAAGTACTCAGATTACATTTTTTATACTTTAATAGCTTCTTGTGGCTGCTCCCTTTTTACAAGGGGTTACCACAGCGGGTGACTCTGCATGTTTGATTTGGCAGATGTTTCCACCAGATGCTTTTCCTGATGAACCCCCTGAGAAATTTGTGTCTCCTCCCAGTCTGTAAACTATTACACTATGAACCCAATACTTTTTTTGTACTGAGTAACATAACTTAATTGATTTGCAAATCAAGCTAATGTTTTGCTAATGTTCTAAATTTTCATTACTCTTAAAATTTTTAAAAACTCATTACCACAAACTAAAAATAAATCAATAAAAGATGCATGCACTGTTGCTTACTATAACTAATTTGCAGATAGCTACCTACTAATAAAGGACTCCAGTCCAATATTTTTTAAAAAGTCCAAGATTTCTGCTTGTGCTTGTTTGTGGTGACCAGCAGATCAAACAAGTTAAGAATTATAAATGGCTTGTTACGACCCGGCCTAGGGGATGACCGGGACCCAACATTTAGATGCCACTGTCCCCACTCCAACCACTCCCAAGAAAGGCCAGTTGACAAATGAATCTCGCAAGCAGCAATTTATTTGCCTCGGACGTGAGCCGTGCCCAAAATAACAAACAAGAGATCTCTACTTTCCCTAAGCTTCCCTACCCAAAACAAAACAAACAAAAGACAAATTCCTAGCCTAACTCCTCCCCAAAAACATGAGAAAAAGGTTGAACAAACAAAAAGGGCTTCTCACTCCTACCTGCTGCAGTGCTCAGTATGTACAGTGAAAGTAACTCACAGGAAATATTTCCAACAACTATTTACAAAGATGCTCCAGCTCACACAACATAACTCAATACAAGATATCTCACAGGTTACGAAGGCAGCAACTCAGGGTTTACACTCAGAACTCGCTCCACTAATAGTTGGCTGGCACTTTGTTGGAGACAGTGGAGACAAGGAGAGCAGGGCAGTGGCTGTCAGCTGGCATTTAAATCTGCTGGCGAATCCCTCATCCAATCACCAACCTCGGGAGTCGGTTTGAACCAGCCAATTGGGTACCCTCATTCATCCAGCCTGGAGGAGGAGACAAACAGAAGACACACACCCAAACACTGTCGATGGGAGGAGTCATACATGTCACAGCTCACAAGCCCAACCACAACAATGAACCAAAACAGGCTTCAAGCGCACATTCAGGCCTCTGAGACTGAGCCATAGCTCTGTGCTTTCTGCATCTCTGCCATTCAAAGGTTTATCATTTATAAAAGCCTTATTTTATGCATTTACTACTACTAGGGGGAATAAACATGAGGTTTAAGGCCTGGACAAGTTTGAAACCTTTTGTCCTCCAAAATGGAAGATTGCTGAAAATAAAAACGGGTATCACTTTATCCAGCTCCTAATTTTATACATTCAGCACTCAGTTTTGCAGTTTCCAATATCACTGGAAAACGTTTCTTCACTTTTTCCTGACATGCTTGCATCTAAATCCGGTTCCCCCATCTCTCTGTGTACCTGGCCTGTACCACTACACTTGCTGTCTTGGAACGTCTGCCCCTCTTTTTTCTTTCACATAAATGTCAAAATGATCATCATAATGATCCCAGTCTGTCTTTGCAGGTGATTTGCCACATGGTATGCCCATAAAAACATAAAGACCCACCCATACCTGCATGGATTTCTCAGCAGGGCTGACGATTCGACTCCCACATACCCACGAGCCATTAATAATTGACATATGATGCATTATCTTGTGGGCCGGATGTGGCCTGCGGGCCATATGTTTGACACCCCTGGGTAAAACCGTAATGAGGAGAGGTAGAGGAATTCCACCCTTATGAGTCATTCATCTTCTCTTTTTTCTCACTCCATCCTGCCTATTAGCTATCAATCTGATGTTTTGCTTGTATCGTCTTAGTTTTCTATACTGACATTCTGTAATTGGAATATTACCTTTTAAAAAACTACAGCTTGGATAAAATCTTCTAGAATGACCTTGTAACACCTCAGCCAGCTTGGTGGCCTCTATTTTCAGCAAAACATAGTTTCTCCTCAGATGTGCAGACATTTCATTTTTCCTTGGTAAAAAAAAATACAACACAATCCTGCTGTTCAGGCAGCATCCCTGCTCTCAACCTAAGTTGCTCTGGGCAGGTGGGTGTGAGGTCTATCAATAAATAGCCACAAGGCTCTTTGGTGGTGTCTTCAAGCCAGGAAATATTTGATGAGTTACTGTACAGTCGTGGCCAAAAGTTTTGAGAATCACATAAATATTGGAAATTGGAAAAGTTGCTGCTTAAGTTTTTATAATAGCAATTTGCATACACTCCAGAATGTTATGAAGAGTGATCAGTGATCAGAACTTAATCCCAAAAAAACCTTTCCACTGCATTTCATTGCTGTCATTAAAGGACCTGCTGAGACCATTTCAGTAATCGTCTTGTTAACTCAGGTGAGAATGTTGAGGAGCACAAGGCTGGAGATCATTATGTCAGGCTGATTGGGTTAGAATGGCAGACCTGACATGTTAAAAGGAGGGTGATACTTGAAATCATTGTTCTTCCATTGTTAACCATGGTGACCTGCAAAGAAACGCGTGCAGCCATCATTGCGTTGCATAAAAATGGCTTCACAGGCAAGGATATTGTGGCTACTAAGATTGCACCTAAATCAACAATTTATAGGATCATCAAGAACTTCAAGGAAAGAGGTTCAATTCTTTTTAAGAAG
>VVHJ01050956.1:0-10269 GCA_015107715.1 Tylochromis polylepis | reverse complement strand
TCTAAAAACGCTCCACGTCCACACTATCGTTTTCAATCATTTCCGAAAACGCTTATGTTCCTGTACCGCGCATGCGTGAAACGTAAGACGATTCGACCTGCGTCATCTCCGTCTGCCGTTTATTTACTTATTTACTTTACATTCCGTCTTCTTTGAAGAAAAGCTATCTGGAGCATGTACAAACTGATATTAATCTTTAATAGGGCCGTCAAAACTGAGAGCAAACAAAACAACTGCTGTACAATGCCGTCCGCCATCTAGTTGAATTGGTCACATGACTGCATCACATGACTAAAATGCGTCATCGTTTCCGAAAGCCTCTGTTTTTGCAGTCCACACTGCCACACGAAAACGGCATTTTCCAAAATCTCCACTTTGCCGGAGTTTTTAGAAAGATCCGTTTTCAGAGGCGACATCTCCGTTTGTGTGTAAACGAAAGGTGCAAACGAAGGGGAAAGTTTAAGGGAAAACGTAGATGTGTAAACGGGGCCTAATAGTTAAGGCCAAGATTTCAAATTGCTTAGGTACAGATCTAGAGAACAAGACTTGAGAAGCAAGACAGACCTTCACATAAACTGCCACACACCACGGCCTTTTCTGGAATGGTCTGAGTGGTAAATATTAAATCCATCAATTGCCACGTCTTTATCCAGCATAGATTTGGATAGCCAAGTCTCAGAAACAGCAATTATATCAGGACTGGTTGAATGGGCCCAGATTCAAATCATATTTATCTTAGGAAGCACACTTCAAACATTTATGCGAAGGATGTGTAACCCAGGCAGTTTTTTCAAATCTGCTGGCGTTTCAAATTCAGCCAGAAGCCCAGGGTTAGGTTGAATCTTCTGATTCTTTTTGCATGAATGCATTTATCAAAACAGAAGAACAACAACTGCAGAAGAACAGCGAGTTAATAATATTTAGTTCTGTAATGGTTAATCCCTCGTTTGTGGACTTCTCAGAAAAGTTCAGTTTGTTAGTTGACTAATAAACGGTCAGCAAATCATTCACGAATCATTGCATTTAAAATTTTTGTTAATTTTGTTAATTTAAAAAAAAAAATTTTTTCACAGTGATCAAGGCTCTCAAATAATCTTACACTCCAGAAATAAAGAACTTGCACCGGTTGAGACTCTGCCAGTGTTTGGAAACACATTTTCCTTACAAATGTGGCACAGCATAGGCCTGAACCCCCTCAGCGAGATAACTGACAAGACTGGCTATGGATACTGACTACGGAATGGAGCAATCATCAGCCACCTCCTCTACATGGATGACACTGAGCTGTATGCTAGGAGTGAATGACACATCGATTCACTGATCCACACCACCAGGATATACAGCAACAACATCAGAATGTGATTTGGACTGGAGAAGTGTCGCCAGATGATAACGAAGAGAGGGAAGGTAGTCAAATCTGAGGGGACTGCACTACCAGAAGCCAACATTGCAGACAATGAGGACAGCTACAAGTACCTGGGAATCCCACAGGATAGTGTCTCAACCCCCACCAGTTTGCTTACAGAGGAAATCAGTCCACGGAGGATGCCATCACCATCACCCTTCACAGAGTGCTTTTGGAACTTTAGGTCAGGGTTTTGACTGCTGACCAGGGCACGTCTGTATCCACTAAGGGTCCGTAGGCTAGACCACCGCCATGCTAACCAAGCCTACTGCGAATATGAGCAAGAGACAGACAACTGAAGCCATACCGGCTCAGACGTTGGCTGGATTAATAAGGTTTGCATCAGGATTTGAGGAACTAGGACACACTGATGACAAGTGGGCTACTGTCGGCTAATTTGACACATTGTGCTGCATCTATTTCTAGTGCCTTTTTTTCTCTTAGCTTTTCATCTCTACCTTTTCACTTTTGTTTGTCAATCATTATCACCCGTTACTTTCACACTAAACTCTGTTCTGTAAGGTGCATAAGCACACAGAGAAGGTAGGGAAGAGGCCAATTGCATCAAAAGATTAGTTTGGGCAATCTAGTGTCAGTAATAAAAATGAAATGATGTGAGTGCTTGTAGGGCCCAGGGTTCATACACCTTTTTCAGGTTCAAATTCAAGCACTTTTTAAGCACTTTCAAGGTCCATTCTCAAGCTTTTCCAGCACATTACCAAAAAAAAGAATGCATGTTTCACTTCACATCACCTCAATAAGACCATGTGAAAATTAAAACAAATCATCCTAGTCTGACTTAAACGCCTTTGTTCTCCTTTTGTTAAAACATAGAGAAACACCACACAAAAATACTGCAGAAGGAAAAGGTTGCCTTATAGTGTATAAACTCAAAATGCACATTTCACTTAAAAATGAAGATGAGCAAATGTGAACAAATCAACTTGTTAGAGATATTCATCTCCTGCTGGAAAAAAAACAACCCCACAAAACAAGAAAACTGCACCAAACACCACAAAATAATACACAGCAAGGCCAAATTAATAAGTCTTCTCATCAGATACTGATGCTTCGTTCCTATAGGACACAAAAAAATGGGAGACTTTTTTTTTTTTAAAGTTCATTCCTAATAAAACTGTAAGATGTTTAACTACACTGCTGTCTGTGTTATTGTCCTAAATGATCACCTTTAAAGTGTTGGTGCTAATAACATCATGTACAGTGAAACAGGCCCTGAAGACCTGTGGGTAGACCTAAGGACCCCGTTTTCAGGCCTCTTTTCTGGGAGCCCGAAGAGAAGCATCAGCAGACTTTGGGTTTGCTAACACTGGATGAGGAGGAGGAGGCAATAAGTCTACTCCCCACAACTGTTTTGGAGCTCACAAAGCTAACGGTGAAATACATAATTAAACCAATAATTCAGAAACACCGACAGGAGATCTGCGGAGGCTGCGAGGTTGCCTGTCCCATGCAGAGACGACACTCCTGTCTTTTTCCCTGGAAAAATAATACTTTTTCCGCTATTATGATGAACTGTGTAAGAGATTTTGGGATGGACATTTCACAGTTAAATTGTTAGAAATTTTAAAGTTAGAAGGATTTTCACCTACCTCTGCTCAGGTGAGGGGGGGCCGCTGAGGTCTGTCTCTTTGAGACAGAGAGAATCACGGGACATCGAGAGGTCTCTGGATGAATTAGAGGCCAGCATAATGGAAATCTCCAAAACAAATGTGAATAAGGTGCTAGATGAAAAATACAAATTGTTTTTGGGGGAGTAAGGGGTGAGTTGTCATGATTTTTAAGTCCATTTTAGCAAATGATATTTAGTTTCACTCTGTCTCTATCTGGGGATTTTGTTATAATTGCCTTTTTCAATGATTGTTTGTCGAGGTGTTTTTTAATGCATTGACTTGTTTTACTTGAATAAAAATGTATTGAATTGTCTTACTTCATTAAAAAACATTTTGGAAACCTTTAACAGTAGTTCGTTTTGTTGAATAAATCATTGAGTTGCTCATGAGTTAAAGGCATGATTAAGCATAACTTTGAGGATCACAGATGGGCGAGGAACTATTATTGCAAAAAGCTTTTTACGACCCTGTTCGTCCAGGTAGTTTTGGCATGGAAAAACTGGTTAGGAGTGTACCGGGACAAAGATTAACATGCAAACAGCTAAAGACTTCTTCTCGGGGCAAGATGCTTACACTTTACATAGGCCTGCTATATCATGCTTTCAGAGAAACAGAGTGTTTGTCCCCAGAAGTCTAAATTCAAGTGGACCTATGCGATATGCAAGCCTTGTCCAAACAGGTTTAAATATCTGCTGACAGTTATTGATGTTTTCTTTAAAAAAGCTTATGCTATGGCATTGAAGTCACTAAGGCTTTTGACTTGTTTTTAAAGATAGAGAAATTCCTGAAAAGTTACAAACAAAAAGCAGTAAGGAGTTCTTTAATTCAGCATAAATCCCTTCGCAACAGGAAGTGACCTTAGAGCCTCTGTGTGTGAACGGTTTAACTCTTAAAAGTAAAATAAATAGATATTTCACTGCTCGAAATACTCTGAGATATGTGGAGATCTTGCAAGATTTATTACACAGCTATAACAACAGTTATCATAAATCGATAAAAATGTCTCCTAGCGAAGTAACTTCAGACAACACCCCACAAGTATTTCAAAACTTGTCTGGCGCTTTTCCTATTCGACCCAGAAATAAGATGAGGATGAATTTTAAACAGAGAGATCTAGTGAGACTGTCTAAAGTGAGAGGTGTGTTTGATAAACGCTACGAACAGACTTTCACAGATGAAATATTTACTGTAGATAAGTGAATACTGAGGGTTCCCCCGTGTATAAAACCAAAGATTACGATGGGGAACAGTTAGCGGTAGTTTTTACGAGCAGGAGTTGAAAGTGAAGGTGGTGGAGGGCAAGCTGTATCTTATAGAGAAAATTCTGTCAAAATGTAAATAGAGGGGTAAAACGTATTTCCTTGTGAAATGACAAAACTGGCCTGCAAAGTGGTTAAAGCCAGCGAGCTTCAAAACCTAAAATAAAAATTTCAGCCCCATTTCACTTTTGGTAAGACAATAAGGATGGGCCTTCAGACTGAGGGGTTCTACGCCTTCAAACGCTATGTCAAATGTTGTTAAAAACAACACAAGCTCAAGCTTCCACATCAATTTGGCACAACATTTGCATCTGGAAGGACCCTGGGAGGTTGCACTGATGGAGATATCCTATCCTCATCCATGGTTTAATATACCAAATGATAAAGCGTCTTTTTGAATGGAGGAAAAAAAAACTGCATCTGACCAGAAGCCCGGTGACGCTGTTAAGCAAAAGTTCTGGGGTGGGTTTTACGAGGATCCGAATCAACTGAGAATAGAGATTGATGCATGCCTTTACCGTTTAGAATCGGATATTTATGTGAAATTTAACACAATTCAGAAAAAATTTGAATTCATGGCTGGTTTAATATATCACCTGAGAGTGTTTCCCCTGCTGGCGTATATGTTAGGTGTTGTGCCAGGAGTCTGGCATAGGTTTGAGCGAAAATTTGTCCCCTACCCTGCCAGTATAAAGGCCGGTATTTATCATCTTTACTGCTACTCTGACATTGTCACCCCTCTGCTAGTAAGGTGACAGCTCCGTGCCACGTTTGAGCACAGTTAAAATAGAAGGAACTTACAGCGATATTATTACACTTTAACAAGCCAGATTATTAGAAAATATTCATATTGAAATCAAGACAGATCAGAGTGAGACAGTGAATTTTACCTACGGTAAAACAATAGTGAAGCTACATTTCTGTCCAGTAAAAGAGCTGTCATAAACCATAAAGAAGATGGACAACGCTAGGTTTATTCCATATTATCAAACTGAGGCTGGAAGTGGTTTGCTGGATTTTGGGGCACCCCGTTGATTTTTGGTCGTGGTTTAGCATCTGTTTTCTCAAAATTGTTCAGATTTGTTACACCTTTTGTAAAGTGAGGTATCAGTGTCACAAAACCACACCTAAAGACTGCAGTGAAGAACATAGCCTCAGACGTTCTGACTAAAGCCGTCAGTAAGTTCAACCAGACGGACACAGAAGAACAAGAGGGCTCTCGGTTAAGCATAATCTCACGTTGGCCTTTAAAATGCCCACCGGGTCAAAGACTAGCAGAGTTTAAAAAAACCTCAAAAGACTCAAAAAGAGAAAATCAGACAAAGCCAGCAGGCGAGCAGCACAGAAGTCTAAGACAGATATATTCTAACTAAGAAAACAAAATGTCTGTAATACACCAGAAATCTGCTGAGTGTGCGCTCAGCAAGCTGGATGTCTTCACAGCCCCCCTCACCCAGTTCTCGATCGCGGAGGAACATTACATGGAGATCCTCCTTCCCTATTTCGATTGCCGTCATCAATTATCCTTTAAATATATTTTCTCGCAGTGTGACATGACTCTGGGTGACAGGCTAATTTCTCAAGCCAGTTCAGCTCATCCCTACAGGGCTATAATTGAAACCTATTTGAATTTCTCTAAAGATACTCCAAAAACTCAATTTAGTGCCAGTTTGACACCCCAGGAGGACGTGATTCTCGCATTGTGAATAACGGTCCTAACAAAGGCTTAGTCAAACGAGCAGTGTACAGCGAGCGTTCAAAAGAGTTTCATGTTTTGGGTCCTTTGCACGCTGATATTTTTTTCTGTGAACGGTTATTGTTAAACAGTGTTGATATAAGAGTAAAGCTCACGAGAGCAAATAACGCCTTCAGCCTCATGGGACTTCTGAATGCAGATTACCATATTTTAGGTGCCTCCTTTGTTTAAAGGAGGTGACCGTCTCCGCTGCTGTGCGTATAGGTCGTGCGGCTGCATCAGTGCATGCAAATGCGCTATACCCCTTATCTCGCATTAATGTGAAAACATTTTCCATACCCGCATCTCGCATCATGAAAACCTGTTTCTAGGATGTTTACCTCAATATTTGGTCTTAGGTATGGTTAACCATGAGGCTTTTACAGGAAAGTATGATTGATCCCCTTTTAGTTTTCAGCAAACAACGTAGAGTTTCTAGCTCTGTGTCATGAAAGCAAACAAATCCCTGCAAAGCCCTTTCAGCCAAACTTTGGCGATAATCAGTCAGTGAGAGATTTACAGTTTATACACAGCGATGGGGGAGAAACCTGAAGGACCTGTCCCTCTGCCTTGATAGGGATGATTTCCAGTTTTTAATTTGAACCTGTCAGAAGATAGCCGGGCCTTGTCACCGATAACAACTGGAAACTAAAGATTAGAAATGCGCTTTAGAAGACCATTGCCTCACACAACCACCCAGGTCGTATACGCTTGCTGCTGACAATAGAGCAACAGAGTTTCTGACTCGCTCCTTTCACTCTGTTTGCTCTGCATGTACCTGTGCTATAGATGCCTAAGTCTTTCAAGGCCTCAAGGAGTGGAATGCTGCAAAAGAAATTGTCAAAAAACACCTTGTGGTTTTTGTGCTTTATGTCATCACAAAGGCGCATTACTACATCTCCGGCCATTCCCAAATTACTAATGTGACCCCTATTTGCTGAGCCCTGGTAAACTTCACATCTTCACATAACCTGAGGAGCCTGCCCTCACCCACACTTTCACTCCCCAGGGTTTGGGCTTTTGGGTATCTATTGCTTGATTGACAGCAGGCCTTTGAAGGGAATGATTTGCTCATCAATTGATTGGAATTCTTCAGGGTCTGCTGCCGCCAGGAATGTTTTCTGAAGTGCACTTAGCACTGGCCTTACTTTGAAGAGCCTATCCATGTTTGATGTCTGGTAAGTACAGTTATCTACAAAGTACAACTAATCTGCACAGAAATGTATATTTTTAAAAAGTAACTTATAGGTATACCCAAAATGCACTGAATTGCAACCAAAATAGTCATAATAAAAGATGAATCAGCTACATGACTTATGTTGGAAAATTTACTTAGCAATGCATGATGTCCACTTTGTTGGACACACGGTTAATCGCAATTTACTACTTATTTGAAATTAAATTTTCAAAACTAAAATAATAATACTGTTTAATTAGATACTCCTGCATATCATCATATTTTTTTTACCTCCAAGGTTCTCCTAGAAGAGAAGGATTGACAGGATATTCCAGCAGCGGATTACAAGTATAGCTGTCTGTTGGCCATCTTGGATTCAGAGGAGGTTCACTTGTAGTTACAACAATTTACCACTGAATGAACCTCAATGGAGGGGGGCAGCAGAGAACATTCTAATGGCTGATATGCAATTCTACCATAGAAACCATTGCATTTGGGAGAAAATGACTTTTAAACAGCTGTCCACTGTAGTGACTGCTATGCGCTAGAGGGTTTACAAAGTCTGGCCATCTGTCTTATAGCAGGGTTTAATTTTATGTTTTGAGGGTCTAAGTTGATACCTTGGTTAGCGTGATAGTCATTAATCTAAAGCATCATGTCCATCTCATTTATGACATTTGATGGATTGTAAGGTTGGGCGATTGGACGAATTTATCGACCATCGACGGTAGGCTGAGCCTTTCACCAATCATTTTTACAAGAGTGATTTATTGATTTATTTATTTGCCCATGAGTAAGTTTGCTAATAATGTTGGTTGAAGCTAGGAGAAGCAGTCAACAGAAAAAATAATAGCGCCGTTTTAACAGCACGCTCTTCCAGCTGCGAGCAAATGCAGCGATTCATTTACTCAAACTCGGAACAGAAAGAAAGAAAGGCCTGAGCCTATGTTCAGAAAAAAACAAAAACATTTTATTTAAATTAAAAACCCACAATGGTGGGAGGGAGACAACGAGAAACTGGCTTCTTTTTCCACTCTAACCGTGTTTATCCGTCTTACAAACAACTAATACAAAATTAAACAAAAAGGAAGTTAAAAATCTAAATGTCTCTTCCAGCGAACATTAAAAAAAATCTCAGATATAATTTTAAGTCTTTTGTGTGATTTGATCTCAAATAAATAAATGAATAATCCAAAAAGTAGCTGTATTAATACTGAAACAAGCAAGAAAAGAAGGTCAAATATTCCCTCCAAACAAAACTTAAATTCTAAGTAAATTAATAAATTCTAAACGCACAAATCAGTCCATGTCGTCATTTATTGGACTGACAAATGTCAGTTGAAAAAATTTCCCATATTGCCCAACCTTAATGGATAGCCTGAAGCTTCTTGTTTTTTGCACAGAAAATGATGTATATATTGAGTAAATATACTATTACTCTCTCTCTCGAAATGCCATACCTCTGTGATTTTAGCTACTCTGTAACCTTTCTCTAAGGCTAAGTTAAATTCAGGGGTGGTCCACACCCTGGCCAGAGCTCTCTCCTCGTTCCTATGGTTACATGCCCCCTCCTGGTAGTTCATCTCCGCGCATGATTTGACAGAGCGCAAAAACCAATTTCCCTGCTTTTGTTTTATACGGTAAAACAGGAAAATAAAGGCCATGAGGCGGATATACAACCACTTTAATAAAACCAAAGTCGTTTTTTGGGTCCTGAAAATCGCGAGATATAATTTCAGGATAACCTAAGGGGTACCGACACGTGCTATTTACAAAGGGGGTATAAGGAGGTAACATCTACATAATTGATTTTCTCCCCCCGACCGCCATAGAGAGCATGGCGAGAATTCAAAGGTCCTGGTGGATCGTAACATTTCAGAAAGCTTATTACACGATCATCTCTATGTTTCATTTCAACCCAGTCATGCTCCCACATTATCACCACTTCCACCCCACATTCAGATCTCAGTCTCTTCAGCCTCTCTTCAGTGGGTATTTATCTGATTTGAACATGGTAACACACAGGTAACACAGCCATGGAAATAACAACCTAAGTATTCCCATATATATTTTTTGCCGCTAATTTCTGCATAACCATCTACATAATACCTACCCAGCTGCTTCTCTCCTTGATTCAGCCTTCTGTGTGAGAGGTGTATTCCAGCCACTGAATTGAGGCTGAGGAAAATGATTTAATCTGGTTACGATAATTTGCAGAGTACGGTATTGCTAAACAGTTTGCTGGCACAAAATTTGTTAAATAAATTTTTAGACATGCGCTGGCTAAGATTTTACGGCTAAAAGCATCCACCGCACCCTTGAGCTAGAATTTCAACATAATTTTGACAATAAAATAAGGCCTCCTTCATAAAATTGAACATCCCCCCTCTTACCGAGTCATACCATTTGTAAAACTCATTCCTACAAGCTGATGTCATCCATTCAAGGTTATAGGCGGATGGCAGAGGATAAGATCCTAAATAAGTCATGTTTTGTTTTGAGCTGAATGAGTGAGGGAAAAAACACTTAACGGTGTCTAAGGAGCCCAAGGCTTTCGGCATGGCAGCCAGGAGCATGGGTTGAAAACCGTTTGAGTCGATGTAGCACTGATTGTGTTGAGGAACCTTGGAGTCATTTTTGACCAAGACATGTCCTTCAATGCACATATTAAACACATATGTAGGACTGCTTTCTTCCATTTGCGCAACATCTCTAAAATTAGAAATATCCTGTCTCAGAGTGATGCTGAAAAACTAGTTCATGCATTTATTACTTCCAGGCTGGACTACTGTAATTCATTATTATCAGGATGTCCTAAAAACTCTCCAAAAAGCCTTCAGTTAATCCAAAATGCTGCAGCAAGAGTCCTGACAGGGACTAGAAAGAGAGAGCATATTTCTCCTGTTTTAGCTTCCCTTCATTGGCTTCCTGTTAAATCCAGAATTGAATTCAAAATCCTGCTCCTCACATACAAGGTCTTAAATAATCAGGCCCCATCTTATCTTAATGACCTTGTAGTACCATATCACCCTATTAGAGCACTTCGCTCTCGCACTGCAGGC
>VVHJ01050930.1:3623-14390 GCA_015107715.1 Tylochromis polylepis | reverse complement strand
GGGGGGGGGGGGGTGGGTGGTGTGGGGGGGGGGGGGGGGGGGGGGTAACACACAGGACATGATCTATGCATTGACTCAAACCCAGGTCGCGCCAGTGCAGTGTTAGTTTCGTTGACCAATCATTTCATAGTTTTTGACATGACCTTTTTTTCTGACAAAACAAGATAACTAAATAATAAAACAAACAAACTAATACACGAGGATAACAAACTGTCCCGTCCATCAGTTGTAGCAAGCAGAATTATGGTGTGAATGCTTTGCTGTGCCAAACATATTTGCTTTCCCAGAGGAGCTCCGTAGACACTCTGTAGGCTCCTCGTGTTAATGTTTTGTTTAATTCATTTATTTCATTTTATTATTCATATTATTGTCTGTGTGGATATTATGCTGGAGCCGACAAGGGGTGAAGGCCAGATTGGCAAAAGCTAGGAGAAGAAAGTGGAGGAATAGTAGAAGAAAAGGGACAGAAAAAAAACAGAGAAGAGAATGGAGGTGGGGGAGAACGTTTTTGACACTTTCCTCAACAAATAAAAATGAGCTGAAAATGTTCTGGAGACATGAGATTGAATCAGAACTAATTAAGTTGTGCAGTAAGGCTGTAAGACACATACATTTTATCTGAGAAACAGTACAGCTTTATTTATTTATTTATTTGGGGTTTTTTTGGTTACAAATAACCCCCATGCTGCCTGTTTCTCATAAAAAACACAACAAAAGGTCAACGCTTGGGAGGGA
The DNA here is from genome assembly GCA_015107715.1 of Tylochromis polylepis. NCBI lineage: Eukaryota > Metazoa > Chordata > Actinopteri > Cichliformes > Cichlidae > Tylochromis > Tylochromis polylepis. The sequence continues at coordinate 13,655 of VVHJ01050930.1, read as the reverse complement.
GAGAAGAGCAGACATAGGGATACATTTCACATTTGATGTTAAGGAAAATAAGACACTTTGTAAACTGTGTGGAGCAACTCTCACTGGTAAAACAAACTTTTACACTTCATATTTTAGTCAGCTGGATCAAATTTACATTTATTCTATTATAATTCTATATTATTTAGTGAAATAAAAGTGGAACAAAATTAGAAGATGTTTTAGTTAAAAGATTATGACTAAAACTAAATCAAAATTTGCTGTCAAAATTAACAGTGTGAGGCAAAAATGGTGGAACTGTGGAAGAAGCGAGGCATGCCTCGTGGCTGTCAGTGTGGTACAATCAGGGCCAACACAAATGCTGATTACTCATGTCTCATATCTTATTTTGAACTGTTCATTCTTGAAACCACCCACAAATTCATCCATATAAGGAAATCAGTTGAATCTGTTCTAGATCCAGTAGCAACAGAAATAAGAGCTGCAGTGTGTGTATACCCGAGATGGACAAGAAGACACAGGATGTAGGCATCAAGTGTAAGTAATATATATGCAACACACACAGTAAAACTGTCCCTCGTGTGCTTTATAGACTGGCACAAATAAGATGTTCAATGGCGCTGAGTCATAGAGACTGAAATTAATCTGGTTCATTTCTAATTAAGTTCAAAGATATAGAAGAAGAATATTCAAATAGTAGTGTTCAGTAACCTTTTTTTTCCATTTATATTTGTTCAAGATAAATATGTTTTTTCTACTCACATCTTGGTTGTTATTATTATTTTTAATTACTTCTTGTCACAAATAATAAAGAGCACGTTTGCTCATAAATGTGCACTAGAGGTAAATTCCAAATTGAACCATGTGTGGTCTGTATTAGTTAGAATTGAGATAAAGTAAGCCTCTTTTATTTATTTATTTTTTTTTCATGAATTGAAATGGAATTATTGGTTTAATAACACAATAATATAGCAGGTCCATCAAACCCAACGTTGGCACAGTGTAGCCCACAGTATTTTAACCTGCATGTTTTAAAATAAATATACAAAATGGGCTTTTCAAGTTAGAAATTTCAAATTCAATTCAAAGATAAAGATTTTTTTTTAAAATGAACAATAAAAAAGCTGAAAAGATAAAGATAAAAAAATAAAAAAAATAAAAATGTTGATTTTGACATTCATAAAGTTTTCACTTTTAGTTAGAAAGTAAGTATTCAAGCATTTACAAAGCATTGCAGTAGGTTGTGGTTTTGTTCAGAGTTTAAGATGAGGGTGATCTGCAGATTCAAGGCTTCAGGGCAGGTTAGGTTCAACCATATCCGGTAAAGGTGGAGATCATGTGGATCTGAGTGCCACAACTATAAATATATTAAATACAGAGATCACAGACTGACAGGTAGACAATAATATGAAGAAAGAGAAAACAAAATGTAACAAGAAAAACAGAAAAAAAGGGAAAAAAATACTTAGAGCGATCTCCACTTCGCCTTAAATGTTAATGATGTACCTTTAACTGAGAGGGTGATAACACAATTCAGTCATTCATTTGTGTCTATAGGCAGCATACAGGAACTTTTGGGGTGGGCTCAAAGTTAGTTGTTAAGCTGATGAAGCTAAATGAATAATCTAATCTTGCTCCTGTTTCAAAAGGTGATGAATAATATCATTTCTTTGTGTAACTCATTTTTGAAACATTCTAACTAACATCACTGATGTTAGTATGATCTCTACAAATCTGCGACATGTCACTTATGAGAGGAAGATTAAAAAATATATATATTTTTTTTTAATTTAAAAAGAATAGAAGATTGTAAGTGAATTAATGTCTTTGTTATTGTCCAGGCTCAGGACTTGACTCAACTCAGGTTCAGTTTTCTTCTCCTGCTGCTGCTCAATGCAGAGCTGCTTATCCAACTGTTAATTCCTGAATCAAAATGAATCATATGAATCAAAATTATTTTGTGATTATAAGTGAAATCCTAAAGAAGTTATGGCGTCATTACAGTCGCTTGACTGAATGTAGTGATAGACCATTTATATTTGATATGGCCTATTATAACTGGGATGCCAGTCTTTTATTGGGGGAACAGATGGAAACTGCACCACTTTTCTAGATTTTCATCTGTTGCTTCATGAAAATTCAAAATATATTTGGTTATCCAACCATCCAGCCATCCTTCTCTTCTGTGTATCCAATTCAGGGAAGCAGGTGGGCTGGAGTCTATCCCAGCTACCACAGGGTGAGAGAGTACACCCTGGACAGGAGAACTAAAATCTACACAGAAAGATGATGGATACAACGCTGTGATGACCCACTCCACCCTGCCTGCCTTTTGGCCTGTTTGTGTGGCGTCTCGTTTGCCGGCACTGGAAGGATGGGGTGGCTCATTCCTAATTAGTGACACCGGGAACACCTGTGCCCAGTGTACCAGTGCTCTATGAAAGCCTTCAGAGCTCAGCTGCTGGGGGCACGCATTTCCCCCTGAGACACCCCTTTGGATTTTGGTTGCCTTTGGTTTGGTCTTGCACTAAACATTGCACACACCATTCTTCCACCCATGCACTCCTCTACTCCACTAATTGTACTGACTACACATGCCATGGTTGTGTAAGGTTTCTATTTTGTTATATTTACTTAAAATAAATAGTTTTTTGGACAACATTTGTATGCATCTCTGGGTTTTTGTCATAGCTGTGCGGCCCGGTTTGTGACAATATATACCAACCAAACCCAAATCATTTAAATTTGATTTGGGTTTGGCTGGTATGGATTTGTTGAAAGGATGGTGGGTTTTGTGTGAAAACACAAATCTCCTGTGTCCAGGAGATGACAGTTGAATTGTTTTGAATTTGAGTTGATATGTTGGTTAATTTGAATTGTGTCTCAGGTTGGTGTGACATATTAGCAGTAATTTCAAGGATCTGTAGTGTGGTAAGTATTTTGTGTGGAGTCTGCCTTTGTAAGCGTAATTTGTTTTGACTCTTTGGTTTGGGTTTTTTTTAGGGTTTTTGTGTGCGTGTGTGTGGTCAGAGCATTTGGCTTGGGGACATGTCCAGAGCTGTCAGGCGAGCAACCAGTTTGAGTGTTTAAAGAGCCCACCACTAATCTGGATGAAGACTAGGGTTTATGGGCTAGGTAAATTGAGATAGGCAAGTAAGTCGGGGGTGGGGGGGATTTCCACCTTAGGGCACTAATTGACCTGGGGCAAAACTTTTTTTTTTTTTTTAAACTTTTGAATGCGTCCCGCAGTGAGTTAATGAGTGAGCAGAGAGCTTTAAATGTGTTCTCTTTTTTAATGATTAAGAATTATTTTAAATTTCACTTTCCCCAGAGAGCACTGTGTAAGAAGTAAAGTAGTAAGTCACTTATGCCATGGGTACATAAATCTGTTATTTATTTAATTTAATTTATTTACTTACTTACTACTTACATATTCAGGCTTTGAGTTTCTGCCATGCAAGCAGTGCTTAGGTTTAAAATAGAAAGTGCAGACTCACAGTAGGCAGCAGTCTGCCACCTACTGGCAGCTGGCTCTTTGCAGCAGTGTCTAGTGTTGAAGGGGATTGAAGGTCTGTCAGTCAGTATTTCCCCCATTCACTCTGTTTCCATGGCAGTAAAAAAAAAAAATAGTAAGTGTGCATAACTTTAAATTGCCAGTTTAAGTTTGCTTTAATAGCTTATTAATATATTATTAAATAGAAACAAGGCAGTTTTGCATTTTGCAGCTCTGTTTCCTGCTATTTACACAGAAACTACAACAGGTAATCGAGTGGTAATAAATTACCACATTATGCTCTTGTTTCTGCCTTATTACCCTACTATTACCATTTTATTACCGAGCTGTAATAGAAAGTGCTACCCAGTTTCCTTTCATATTTATCTGTTTTGATATATATGTTTAAAGGATTTTTAAACACGGATACTTGAGGAAATCATCAGTTCTTCGTAAAATCTCCCAGTGTCATGAAATGTCATTAATGTCAGTGCATTATTCACTGCATCAATCTACATTGGGGTTTATCAGCTTTAAAATCTATCACTGGACTAATATGTAGAAAATGTATTCAACATTATGAGCTGTCTTGTATTTCTAAAAACTACATAAAACCATCGCTTTGGAATGTGGAAGTTACAAGACTGCTAACTCAAAGATTGTCTCATTGTATGATAGCATACTCTACATGCATTTTATAACAATGCATATTCAGTGGAATATATAATACACACACACACTATATATATATATAGCCCGGTCCTGCACAGTATCTTAGCTGTTCCTAGGACTGCGCTCTTCTGGACAGAGATCTGTAGTTTAAATTTTGGCACAGTCTCTTATTATGAGGAAATTCTTGGCCTGGATCTAAATTGATCTAAACTGTACAGTGAAGTGAAATGTGAATAACATCTTATTTCTTTGTACTTTGTGTCTGCTAATTCTCTCCTCTAAGTTCATTTAGTCGGTTCTCAGACTCTTGATTCCTAACGAGAGACTTGAAATGAGGTCGATTCGTACTGCCGAAGAACATCAGAGGAGAAACATGCTGGTCTAAACAAATTTATGCAAAATCATATTATTTATTTTTTTGTCCTTGTACTTTACGATGTTTCAGTTTTAAGATTAAGATGAATTATTCATGTATTTTCTAAATGTATGAACTATGTTTTACATAGTCAGGAACATCCTGACATGAAAGGGTCTATAAAGAAATCTTATATAATGGGAAAAAAAGTTTAACCTTCTCCTTTAAAGGTGTATCCTCCCTCCTTCACTGAGTATTGCGCAGGTTTTTGAAGGGAATCCAGGAAAGCTGAGATGAAGCAGCAAAGCAAAACAGACATTAAACACACTTTTTTTTTTTTTCAGGATGTGTGAGCAAACATGCTAGGACATTTTATAAAAGTAGTAGTAAAGTGATGGAGTATTCATTACTTCATCACTCACCTATTCATTATTTAATGTCAAATGAGCAGTCACTTTATGTTACGGCTTACCAAAGAAAACCAGGATGACTGGGACTCAGCAGCTTGGTTTCCCTGCAAATGGGAATGAAAAAAAGACATACATGGTTAATTATAAACACACGCAAGTGCCCATTGAACAATTTAACAGCTATTTTTTAATTTCATAAATGGTATTATTTTGCTTCACAAGTTTCTAATTGTGTTGTTTTTCCAGAAATAAAGTATGGTTAGGTATGCCCAGACAGGAAAAAAAAAAAAAAAGATTTTAATAGATGCTCAACTTTGTTTAATCTTGATAGCAGCACACATGTGCCACAGGATTATTATGATAAGCTTGTGCAATGTCCTATTTCCATCCAGAGATGCATTAATTTTTCACCAAGATTTTGTATCGTTGGTGGGAGAGTCAGAACACTGTGGAAAGTCTTGGTCTGAACTCTGTGGTGTCCAGTGTATGTGTGAAAATGAAGCCCTGTGACACCTTAACTACTCTTTGAGTGCTATGAATCCTGCATTGTCGTGCTGGAAAACACTTGTGGCATTAGTGTGGAAAAAAAATCCATTGATGTAAAAACCCGGCCATTCGGTATGTTAAAGTAGGCGACATAATATTTTGGCTGAAGCTTGAGATGACTAACTGAAGCAACCCCAGATGTTTGCACTGCACCCACAGCTGTTGTACTTTAGGTACTAAACAAGATGATCACTTGATCACTTCATCCACCACGGTCATGGTCACTGAAAACAAAACTACGTTTCTTCCTCAAAGATGACTGTTCGCCACTATCCACTGTGCAGTTTTTCTTAGTCATTTTAATGGTTTTAGCATTTACCTTAGTTGTTTTCTTTGCTTGAAGCAGGCCAATAATTCCACCCTTCTGACATAAAGAACCTTATTTTCCATGAACACAGGATATGTCCTTACTGCACCAGTTGGTGTTAAATAAAATTTTGCCAGATGTGACATTTGCTTAGTTAAATCAAGGTGGTGACGTTTTCGTTTGTACAGGTCATGTATTTCACACTTGTGTTGAAACGAATTTAAAGTTAGACCTACCTGTTTTTCTGCAGACTCATTCATCTCTGCTTTATTCTCCATGTCTTCCACAGCCGCCTCCCTCCCCTGTTTCTCATTCAGCACCTAAAAACAAATAAATATGTGTATAAAAATAAAGATCAAATGTGAATCACTGTTTGTGTTGTCACTAACTTCTTGTGTTTCACTTCATTTACTGAACCTGTGATCACATTGCTGTTTCTTACATGACTGCTTGTGTTAGCGTCTTCTTCCAAAATCTCTAGTGGCACTGGTTCATGTGTCATTAGCTTCTCTTGCTCTTTTTCTTTCTGATTCATGTCCCTTTGGGAGTAATTGTCTTTTTCTCCCTTCTCCGTTTGATCCCACTCCTTGCTCTTCTGTCTCTCTGTGTAAAATTAAAACAGCAGATTTGGTTTTGAGAACCAATTAACCCAACGATTGCAAATAAAACTAGATTATCCATCTGTTTTTACTTAGATTCTTATTTATTAGATCATTCATTTGTGACTTACTGGTTATGTGTCATCCCCATTTAAACATAAAAAAGCCACTTGCTAAAATTAAAACAATGCAAACAGCCACACAAACAATGATGGGTACAGCAGGACTGCATGTGAGCAGGAAGAAATCATCTGCAATGAGAACATGCAAATGAGCATAGTATTTAGCCTAACCTAGACTTATTTTAACCCAAAATTAACATCATAAATATTTACAAACTGTGTTTACCTGGAACATGTATGTGTGTCTCTCTGCTCTGGTTGGTGTTCCTCTGTTGGACTCTGCAGGTGATGTTGTTGCTGTGTCTCTTCTCCACAGTCACTCTGCTGCTGACAGTATAGAGGTCATCAGGACCTCTGAGGGTCTCTGCAGGTCCAGCAGAGAGGAGGTTTCCCTCACCGTCCAACCACAGCAGCTCAGGCTCTGGATACCAGCCTGCAGACTCACACTGTAACACCACTCCACTGATGGCTTTATCGACTCCTGATAAACTGATGACAGGCATGGAAATGGCATCTGATGCTGAGCAGAAGGGAGGAAATAAAAAGCATAAACAAAACTGCAACATGAACTCGGACTTTTTATACAGCCAGGTCCAGAAAGATTTGGAAAGTGACAGTTTTTGTAATTTTGCCCCTGTATGCTATCATAGTGGGTTTTAAGTCAAACAATCACAATGTTACTGAAGTGCAGGCTTTTACTTTTAATTAAACGGGTTAAGGGGTCTTTGTGTCACACGTTGGGTCATTATCAATTTGCACTATGAACTGATCTCTAAACAGTTTCGAGCATTTGGTTGAATCTAAGCAAAGAGTATGATCTTGTGCACTTAAGAAACCCTTCTGCTACCTCTATCAGCAGTCACATCATCAACTAACACAAGTGACGGGGAGTTCATTTCACCAACTAACAAAAGCAAGTTCCAACAGCTGAAAACAAACATTTCTACTTAATTTGTCCGAGAATAACAAGGGAGCAGGCCTCACCTAGCTGTGAAACTGCTTGTCAGGCATCTGTCCCATTACTTTTGAACCCCTGAAAATGAGGGGCTGTAATTCTTAAACAGTTAATGCAACACTTTTGTTAACCCCTTTGAATTAATATTGAAAGTGTGCTCTTCCATCATTTCTTGGAGCAAATTACAAAATTTTACTTTGTCCAAATACTTAAAGATCTAATTATATTTACTTACCAACAACCAGCTGAATGAATGAGTTCTTTTCCAGTGCTGGAATAAAACATTTATACGTTCCCTGGTCAGATATTTTTACATCAGAGAGTTTCAGTGAAACGTTTCCATGTTTCAGGTCATCAGGAAACACTGATGTTCTTCCCACAAATGATTCATGCTTTTTATCCACGAGCTCCTGACCAGAGCGCCACACACACACAAATCTGGGCTTCAGATCAGGTCGTGTCCACTCCAACGTAAAGTCAGTTTCATATACAGTAGGGTCGACATGACAGGGTAAGATGATGTCAGCACCAAGTGTTGCCAATTTTAAGATTGGAGGTTGACCTAGAAATCCAAAGTCTCTGTGTTATTTAAAATATACATATCTATATTCTTTTTATTTATTTATTTTTAAGTCTGTAGCACTTCATGCTTCAATAAGATAGTATATAACTAACACTTTATTCTTCTTTGTGACTCATAAGCTTTGAAGTGTTTGTCATCACAGCTGTATTTACCTCTGCAGATGTGGATTAAGAGAAAATGAAAAACCAGCACAGTGAGAATTCGGGATTGAGATGTAACGGGAACACTGCCCATTTGGAAAAGAACAGAAGAAGCCTGAAAGTAAACAGACAATTAAAAACAAAAAACAGAGAGAGAGACAAAAGAGGCTTTAGCTTGACTGGCACAAAACTAACTAGCTAGCTAGAAAAACATAACACTCGTCTGCAAACAAAGGTCAAAACTATCCTAACCTACACAACCTGAAGGTGAACAAAGCTTTTCACTTGGTCATTTTACTGTCAGGGTGACGTCACTGCTACAAATGCTAATGTGTCATGGCTTTAAGCTTTCGCTTCTGTTCCAGTTTTTGTTATCGTGGGGCTGTCGATACTTTCTATATTAATAATCACCATATATAACATTACTTTTGCCATGTTAACTTTTAAATAATCTCCCAAAGTGTCATAAAAACCTGTGCTGAAGCCTTTTGAATATTTTAGTGAACAATGAAACTGTCATGATACGCTGTGTGGCAGGCAGGACGTAGGACCCAAACGCAAAACACTCAGACGGGAGGATAAACTCAAAACGCAGATTTATTGCTGGGAAAAAAACACTCTACAAAATAAATTCAAGAAAAGCAAACCAAACCCTGAACATGGAAACTAAAAACCAACACTAGGAACTGGAAACTCGATGAACCGGGGAGCACGGCGACGACACACAGCATGGAGAGGGTACAACGCGACACAGGGCAAGGAAAACACAGGGTTTAAATCCACTCAGGGATAACGAGGGAATGGAACACAGGAGGAGAGCACAGCTGGGAGTAATTAAACATGACAAGACAAGGGGAAGGAAAACTAGGCACACTGACGAAAGACATGAGGCTACAAAGTAAAACAGGAAGCACAGGACAGAGACACGGACTCCACACTAAACAAGGGGACACAGAGCACAGAGACAGAGGTGACACATGAGACACGACTGGGGAACAAGATAAATCATAATACATAATCAAAGAACACCATTTAAACAACTACAAAACACCGGGTCACTGACCCAGTACCATGACAGTCTTGTCTCCTGATTGTTTCAAATACCTCAGAACATGTTTCACAGTAGTCCAGTGTTCCAAAGTTGGTTCTTTGAAGTGCTGTGATAGCTTACTCACAACGAAACTCAAATCTGGCCGTGTGCAAGAGGTCAAGTAAATAAGGCGTCTCTGTACATCCTGACATTCTTCATTTTCTCAGCATCATCATTGTAGTTAAACTTTTGTTCACAAGGAGTTGATCTTGGATTACAGTCCTACATTTGAAATCTCTCCAGTATCTTTTCTACATATCTCTCTTGTAACATTTTCACACAATCTTTGGTTTGCTCAAAATCAATACCAAGAAAATGCTTGAGTTTCCCCATATCTTTCATTTTAAATCTTGCAGTTAGCATTCCCTTCACAGTTTTCAAAACACTTTCATCACTGGCCGCAGCAATAATATCATCAACCCATATGATCAGGATCACTTTGTCTTTTCTTGTTTTCCTTGTGTAAACACAATGATCTGCAGGACTCTGCATGAAACCGTTCTCTATGAAATAGTCATGTAATGTCCTGTTCCAGTTTCTGTTTGAGCCCACAAAGTGACTTTTCCAGCTTATAGACCAGTTTCTCATCTGTTTTTCCTTTTGCTTCATAGCCTTCTGGCTGCTCAACGTAAACTTCAAAATCTATTGGTGCATGCAAGTCTGTAGTTTTTACATCCATCTGATGCAAAATCAGGTTTTCTTGTGTTGCACACTGCATCAATACTCTTATGCTTGTCAGGTTAGCAGTCGGAGAAAAAGTTTCTTCATAGTCTACTCCAAA
>VVHJ01050885.1:0-10843 GCA_015107715.1 Tylochromis polylepis | reverse complement strand
TTTTTTCATTTTATTTTGTGTGTGTGTGTGTGTGTGTGTGTGTGTGTGTGTGTGTGTGTGTGTGTGTGTGTGTGTGTGTGTGTGTGTGGGGGGGGGCTGGTTGACCTTGGATGACCTCGAGAAACTTTTATTAATATCTTTAAAACAAAAGCAGCACAAACGAAACTTTTTGCAGCACAAACATTTGACATCAGTTTTGTTTGATTTGAAGAAGGTGGGGGGCCAACGCCACTCACATAGCTTCAGCAGAATGCAAATCCAATGACCAAAAAAGTCCAGGGCCTGTCGTATTTGGCAAATGTGTTGAAAACTGTCATGACACCGTGTGGTCCTTACCTCATAACTGTAAGCAGAAAAGAATAGAATAGAATAGCCCTTTATTGTCATCGTTTCCAATGATCATTCATCTGCTGTATTCTGTACTGGTACAATTGCACAACACCATTGCTACAAGCAGCTGTGTGGCAACACTGTTAACACAGCAAGAAATTCAGGTTTACATGGCCGTGTTATTCTCATTGAATGAGGGCTGAGGAGTAGTCTTTTTCTTATTGACCCAACAAACTAGAATGCAACTGACACTGGATATTTAAACACTGTGGTAGAGACACTGCTGGACAGCACAGCTCTATTTGCTCAGTTGTAATGTTACTCTTTAATGCTGCCAAAACATTATGTTCAGAAAATCACAAAGATTTAAACCATTCAGTTATCTATTATGTCCACAAGACGGCAAATGAATAATATGAGACCTTTGTGACGCATGTTTATTTTGTAACTACACGTTACAAAATAAACATGGAAAAATAAACATAAAGAATTGGCATTGAACAACCTCTACACAGAACAATTATTATCTGTTCCTCAACATCAAACAGGAAACAATCAATAAGCTAGCTCATATACACTTTCACTAATGCCAAAACTATTCACTCCATTCAGAATCCATCAGCCTTAACATGAAGCCAACCCAGCCTTTGGAGCTATAACAGCTTCAACTCTTCTGAAAAGGCTTTCCACAACACTCAGAAGTGTGTTTATGGACATTTTTGACCACTCTTTTAGAAGCGCATATGTGAGGTCAGATACTAAGTACAAGTAGAAAAGCACTAAATAAGAACCAGTCCATTTACTGCTGGTGTGTAATCATGTTGGAACAGGAAGGGGCCATCCCCAAACATGCTCCCACTACGTTTGGAGCGTGACATTTTCCAAAATGTCTCTATATGCTGAAGCATTAAGAGTTCCTTTCACTGGAACTAAGGCGCTTAGACCAGCTCCTGAAAAACAACCCCACACCTTAACCCCCCCCCCACCAAATTTACACTTGGCACAATGCAGACAAGTATCGTTCTCCAGGCAACTCCAAATCCCAGACTCAATCCATCAGACTGCCAAATAGAGAAGCCTAATTCGTCACTCCAGAGAACACATCTTCACCGATCTAGAATCCAGAGGCAGCGTAATTCACACCAGTGTTTCCCCAACCGCTGTGCCGCGGCACATAGGTGTGCCGTGAGAAACGATCAGGTGTGCCGTGGAAGATTATCTGGTTCCACCTGATTAGTACTCTAAGAACAGGCAGAACAATTACATTCTCTTCCACTAGAGGGCAGTACAACTACCTGCTCTAATTAAATGGGTTGCCAACTGCCAGTAACACAGAAGAAGACAAACAAGAAATGACATAATAGTCACGCTGCGAGTGAGACAACGCAGCACGTAATAGCAATAGATAAATATTTGAAAAGAAAAAGTCGTCAGTCTGACCTAGGTCTTGGAGAAAACTCCGACCCAGATGAAGGCCCTAGCATGAGTAGTGGTCAGAAGAAAGCAACAAAGGTATACTGGGGACAAACCGAGCCAGGTCCACTATGGTGCGCGGGGAGAAATGATCAATATGCTTTTTGTGACATTTTTGTTTGGTGGTGTGCCGTGTGATTTTTTCTAATGTGAAATATGTGCTGTGGCTCCTAAAGGTTGGGAAACATAACACACAACTGTGCACCGTGCATTATGCTGCTTGATATAAGGCTTGGATGGAGGTGTTTGGCCATGGAAACCCATTCTATGAAGCTCTGATAAACCTGAGGCCCTGTGGTGATAACTGTTGGTGACGACTGGGCGCTATGCATCTCAGCATACTGCCCAGTGCTTTTATGTGGCCTACTGCTTTGTGGCTGAGCTGCTGTTGTCCCCAAACACTTCCACTTTGTTCTGATACCACCAATAGCTGACTTTGAAATTTCATGAGTGGACTTGTTGCACAGGTAGCGTCCTATCACAGTACCATGCTGGAATTCACTGAGCCCCCTGAGAGCGATTCTTTTACAAATGTATGCAGAAGCAGTCTGCATGTCGAGGTGCTCGGTTTTATACACCTGTGGCCATGGAAGTGACTGAAACACTGGATGGGTGAGTGAATAGTGTGGGCATCTTTCCAAACAACAGTGGGCTAAATCATTCAGAGGGCTCACTTTAAAAATCTGATTATATAACCACATTTAGAATATTCATCAACAGCCCTGGTACACTGCTACATGTGTTATAGAGTGAACTGTAAATAACAAAGGTTGAGCCACTCTGCTGGATAAAGTACAATATATATGAAATTATTTCTGCATGACACGGTTGTCCTCAATCCAAATATCCATGTCCTTCTATGTTGTGACTAAATCAGATAACAAAGAACAAATCAAACTAGACGATCTCAGAGGTTTACTTCTTGCCTTTAAGTATCCAGTAATAAAATTTTACCCCTAAAAAGGGCTAACACATAGACATACCTCCAATTTCCTGCACTATTTACTGGGATGCATCCAGTACCTCCATATGAAAAGAAAACAACAGACACACAGAAAGCATGCAGTAACATACCACTTTGTTGTTCTGTAAATTCCATTTTCATATGACCACAGCACTTAGTTCACAAACGCGCAGGCAGACATGCACACGTACAATGTTCTCCTCCAAACTAATGGAAAGCTCTCTCTGCAGAGTCTCTTCTCTGTCACATTCTGTACACACTGTTCAGCCTGAGCAGCTGCTCTTAGCTCTTATATAAAAGGGCTGCTGTGCACGCCTTCAGACTTACCTCTATTCCCTCAAGCTTTTTAAAGCATGTCGAAGCTCGTGCACATCCACATGTGCACAAAGGTTTATATACTACAGAGGACATTCGAGCTCTGCACAGTCTCAGCCGACTGCTGATCTTTAGCCAGCTTTTACAAGAAAACGTGAATGTTTTTTCCTCATTCGGGCAGAATGTTTTCAAACACACACACACACACACACACACACACACACACACACACACACACACACATTTTAAAAGCCACGTCATACAACTACAGCTGTATCATTTCCTTAGTGCAGCAGTAGGCCCAGGCTGGTTCGGTTTTGTGGCGCCAGGATCTGCAATAGTACACAGCACATTCCACTGATGGTGGCAGCGAACTATGTGCAACAAAAAAGGCAGGAACCAAATCCCATGCCTGGCTTTGTTGTGAGAGATCCCCAGAAAGTCACTAGTATTAGATCAGACTGCTACTTGTTGAAGCTAGCGTCAAGCTATTTTGATTAGATCACAGGTACAGCGCAAACAAACTAGTCAACGGTCTGAGCGATTTGCAGTTCCAGGTGTCTACAGATATGTCTTTTTAAAACCTTTCCAACCCCATCTCATCTGGATTTGAAGACCGAAAGTCAATGAAGATGAAACATTAATTTAAAAAGTATTTGAGTTTATTTATCATTTAAAATTTTAATTGTTCTAGTTAATATTTACTTTACTGCTTGTTGAACTGTTGCTTTTGTTTAAATCCCTGTATTTAGACGTTTTGAGACAAATCCGAAGTCTCGTCTACGTTCTTTGGCTCTTTGTGGTTTCCTTATTCATGTTTACTATATTCCTCTCTGTTGAGTCTTCAGTTCTTGTTAGTTTCAGTTACTGTAGGCTTTGAGGGTTGCTTTTAGTTTCCCTTTTGTGTTCCAGTCTCATTTCTGTGTTTGTCCTTCATCTTCTACGTTTCCCTGTCTTATCCTCCTCTCTTTCCATGTGTCAAGGTAATTCCATTCCACTGTTCAGTTATGTCTCCCTTCCTATTTTATTTTGGTAGCACTTATTCTCTCCCAAGTCTTGTTATGGCCGTGTCTTCATCTGTGTTGTGCCCCCACCTTTTTCCTCTTGTGTCTTTATTGTTTCAGTCCCCCACTGTTCTTCACTCTGGTTTCCCTTTGCTTATTTACCATGTGCTTTTGGATATCAGGATTCTCTGGCACCGCCAATTCTTGGTTTTGAACTTGTTCTCTGGACATCAGCATTAAATGCTCATGTTGAGTCAAGTTTCTGCATCACGTATTTAGGTCTGCAAAATTAATCCACTAACCACACAGCATATTATGATGGCTCCAAACCAAAACATGATGCCTGACACAGATGCACAAAGCACTGTACTCTTATGCGAGGTTTATGCACGGAGCCATTGCCGTATGCAGGGTTGAATTTAGAAAAACAACATGCTCAGCAAATGCAAAGGACACAAAACATCACACATCAGCCCCAGAGGGACAGACAAAGCCATTACCCTTCCATCTGTGATGTACTCAAGCAACTCGCAGCCCTTTGGAGAGGGGAAGACGAGCAGGAGCCCTGAGGGATGGTAATGTGGAAAAGTCAAGAAGCCATGTGACAAGGAAAAATAAATGATAAATGGGAAAGTGTACATTTATTAGCAGAAATACACTAATGACAAAGACGACGAGATCTACCATCCAAGTAACCATGTGATCACATGCTCCGAAGTCCTGACAAGTGGTTCACTGTTTACTCTCTACTTTTCAAGCTAGAGTCAATATTAAATAAGCAGCTGTCACTGTTTGATCACATGAGGTAACTCAAAACAGTTACAAAGTACACATGTCTTGCAGCCATTAGTTAGCTGTGAAAAGGACCTGCCTAAATATATTTTGAGGAAGACATTTGTTCATTCATGGAGCACATCTGGAAGAGAACTCATGGGTGACAGATGGGGTGGCTGTGGCTCAGGAGGTAGAGGTTGGTGGTTCTGCTCCAGTCTGCATGCCAAATATAACTGGGCAAGAGACTAACCCCAAGTTGCTCTCTGATGCATCCATTGGAGTATGAATGGCTGTGAATAGCTGATAAGTGCCTTGTGTGCTCCAGGAGAATAGAAAAAAACCAGTCCATAATCCACTGTGCATTCTTCACAACTCTGAACTCTTTCTTATAACCAAGCAGGTCATAAATACAGGCGAATCTCTGAGTGATTTTTTAACCAGGATATATCCTTCCTACACATATGGAACAAATAAAAAAACTAATATGTAGAACTGATTTCTTGCATTTAAATAAATAGTAAACAGACCAGTTCTTATATATCACTTTTCTACTCTGCTTGAGCATTCAAAGTACATGATACAACATGCCTCATTCACCTATTCATAGTTCTCAGGCTATCATGACTCTTCACAATCTAGTGAAGTGAACAACTCTGAATGTGACAAACTGTATTTACTTACAGCAGCCGTTAGAAGCCTGCAGAGTCATGGCTGTTTTTAATGCACTGAGGGTCTCATTTGTGCCATTTCGCTAAAATCAGAAACATCCTGTCTCAGTGATGCTGAACTACTGTAATTCGTTATCATCAGGTTCCTTTAAAAGACATCAGCTGATCTAAAATACTGCAGAGAGCACACTGACAGGGACTACAAAGAGAGAACTCTTTCCTCCCACATTGGCTCCCCGTTAAATCCACAATCAAATTCAAAAACCTGCTCCCCACATACAAGGTCTTAAATAATCAGGCCCCATCTTATCTTAATGACCTTATAGTACCATATCAGCCCATTAGAGCACTTGGCTCTCACACTGCAGGCTTACTTGTTGTTCCTAGAGTATTTAAAAGTAGAATGGGAGGCAGAGCCTTCAGCTTCTGTGGAACCAGCTCCCAGTTTGGATTCAGGAGGCAGACACTATCTCTACTTTTAGGACTGGAGTAAAACATATAGCTAGGTCTGGCTGAAGGGACCCTGAACCCTCTTTTAGTTATGCTGTAATAGGCCTAGACTGCTGGGGGCTTCCAATGGTGAACTGACCATTTAAATTTTATAATTTTGGTACAATTTTGACTTTGTCTCCTTGACTCTGGACAAGAGCGGTGATGTCCATGACACAGCCCACTCTTTGTACATGGGATAACATAAGATAACAGAGGACCTGGTAGCAATGCCCTCGATAAAAGGGATTACAACATTAGCAGGTTTGTTCACAGAGGTAACTGTATACTTGGTTAGGCTGAAATGGAACAAACTGGCAGAGTTTAAAACCAGTAGCTGCCCAAATCTGTTAGACCTTTAAACCGGACGCAAGATAAAGAGACTGAAATGAACCCAGAACTAAATTTGGGATTGCAGTTATTTGTGTTATACACCAAGAAGCAGTGTGTAAGTCAGTGCTAAAACCATGTTACTAATGATAGAAAGAAAACAGTTTACCAAGGCAAAAGCACTGACAGACAGGGCTTTCACGTTTACAGAACATGTTGACATAGCCTGGGCAAAGTGCTAAAATGAGGATTAGAGCAGATTTGAATTTTTTTGTTTGTTTGTTTGCCTTGTTTTTTTATGAACAGGTTCTCAGATGCATTTCTGCTTCACACACTGAACATGACCTTAATCCACTTGTTGAAGCTCTAAAGAGACAATATTTCTCTTACTCAATGAGAAAAACCCCCAGAAAAACTGCAGATGGAGTAATTAAACTACAAGTAAAATAGCAATAGCACTTTATTAT
The DNA here is from genome assembly GCA_015107715.1 of Tylochromis polylepis. Taxonomy (NCBI): domain Eukaryota; kingdom Metazoa; phylum Chordata; class Actinopteri; order Cichliformes; family Cichlidae; genus Tylochromis; species Tylochromis polylepis. The sequence goes on along the minus strand of VVHJ01050885.1, from coordinate 4,029 downwards.
TTTTTTTTGCAAAACTTTAAAGATTTTTAATGTTATATAGTTTGTTCACAATTGTTTTTGTGAATGTTAAATAAATAGTAATAAAACATTAGCATTTTTACTATGCTTATTTCACAAATGTATTGCCTAATTCCACCTACTCTTATTAATAGCAGTTTGTAAAGAGATACTAGAGATATAAACTGAGTTCAGTTTATTAGAGCAGCCTTCCACAACAGTCCCAGTTTCTCATGTAGCCCTTTGAGCCCACCCCTGGACTACAAGGACCATTCCTCTATATGTCAAGGCTGTTGAGGGAAGGGTCAGGAAAAGCAATAACCATTTCACCAAATAAAATGACTGCTTTTGTACCTAGCAGTTCTTGGGATTAGCCCGCAGGTAAATACCGGGACCTCACTGTTGGTTAGTTTTCATGCACTTTGCTTGGATTTAGTACAGCATGCGAAACTTTTCTACATGTTTGCTACAGCTACGTGCTGTAAAATAGAGGAAAACGTAGTACTATGTGCTTTAATTCACTGAATAATGTAACCTAAGGAAGAGCTGAGACCATGGGACGAAGCAGGTTAGACATGGAGTGTTTTAACAATTACTTAGCTTGATGTAAGGAGACATATGACCTCTATGGATCTTTTAAAGAGGTACAGAAGACAAAAATAAAATAAAATCTGATTTTACACTGCTCTCTGCAGCTCCCACTAAAATTTCACTAAAACCAGTGGTGAGCATGCCGTGTCCTTTTTGAGATTCATTCACAGTCAGTCTAGGTATAAAAAAAACAGAGCTGGAGAAAAGTGGGGTAATACACAGAGTGGAGTGGTTAACTAACAGAAAATAAATGAACAAAATATTTTTTCATGAATCTGATTACTCCAATCTCTGTGAATTTCCTGACAAGCGTATGACTGCACAGTACCGATGTTTAACATATTTTTTCCAGACATGTTATCTTGGTTTTGTTGTTCTCTCCCAATCTGTACCAGCTAAACAGAGATATCTCAGAAATATCTCAGTATAAAATAACTGATCTGTTTTAGTGTTTTTTTCAGGTCTTCACTACACTAGCCAGATAGAAATTCCCCGCTGTCCGAGGGCTCACCACGGTGTAATCATTTTTCTGGGTGCCCTTTCCATCCATCCATTTCATCTGACTTGGTTGTATAGTTTCCTGTGCTAACCATACCCTGAAATTTGCAATGGAAGAATTGTAAAATGCGTACAGTCGGGTGAGGACAGAGTGTACTCTGCATGTGGCTTAGTCGTCTGTATCAGCATACACAACATGAGTCCCTCATCTGCCTTTGAGTTATTCCCTTACTCCTCAATCGCAAAGTACCTTAAGATATGACAACGATTATTTAATTTTGTTGCACCTCACGTGTTATTTCGGCACTGAATAAGATTGAACACTAGACTATACTACACTGGCTCGGCGACGCTCTACAGCGGGCCTAATGCTACAACAGCAACGGAGCAGAGTTTTTATATAGGATAGAGGAGAGCCCCAGGAGCCACGTATGACCCCACCACGGATACCCACACTGACACGTGAGCAGAAAGTGACGGGGTAAACTTGGGGCGGAGTGCCCGGAGTCCACACTGACTGGCTGAACAGGCCTACCAACATCACCAACTAACGCAATAAAGCCTCACGACAGACGACTAACGTTATCTGTCGCGTGCGAGGCAATGTTGCCCGGTAATCCCGGGAGCTTCAGGTCAACCGACCGACCCGTGTCGGACTCTTAAATCTGCCCTGCGGAGTTGTCATAATGTACAACTGCACTGTGTGCACTGGAGGCAGGGCTACCCAACAAACGCACTAAGGTGTCGCTTAGCTAGCGATCTCTTTATAGCCGCCACCGTCGAGAGACTCCTGAACGACGGGTAAACTATCCCCCCCGTACAGACGGCCGACGGTTAGCTAGAATGAAATAACAGTGTGACAGCCAATCAACTTTCAAAGGCCTTACAGTGCAAGATGACGGCTGCATCATCCCAGCCAACGCTATCGTGACAGAATGAAACCCACCTTTAGGTTTTGGGTTCCCTTTGCCGCTTTTCTTTGAAGCCATGGCTTAGTCCTCGGTTGCAGGACTGGAACACGTCCGGTAGAAGACAGGAACGACCGGTGCTTGTTGAAAGCGCTGAAAAGAAATCAAAATTTCTCCTCCTATCTGATAAAACTCAGAACCTCAGAAACCCCGTCCGCTTTACCACTGACAGCTGTTGTGGCCAATGAAGGCCTTGTTACACAAAATGGGCGGGGTTTGAAAATGTTATGACCAATGGGTATCGAGAACCGCTTGGCTTATTCAGCCGTGTGGATAGCGTTATCTTTGCCCCTCCTCCCTCGCTCCTTTGGAACGTGGCAATATGGTAGATCCCCTCGCAGCGCGGGTCTTTGTTCCACTCACCATTTTAACATTTAAATGTCAAAAATGTGAGCACGGAACATTTCTCTGAACAACAGCGTAAAGATCTGTGGCTTTTAAAATCAGATTTGACAAGAAAAACAAACAAAAAGAGCAGCCACGGTGAGGACATTCAAATTGGTTTTTCTGCTGGATAGTTCATCACGGTGCTAACATATCACATTTTACAATACACCATATTCCATAGTGCTATATAACCAGTGTTCTATCACACGAAGAAAGCATTAGTAAATAGTAATACAAATAGTAAATGACATAATACTACGTTTACTAATGCAGTCGTTTCAGTCAGCCACACATTTAGCTAATGATTTAATTGGTAATTCTAACCCTGGAGGCAGCAAAAGCGATAACTCATTTGACTAACTCATTTCTCTTTTTGTCGTTTAAATGCACTGAATAAATTGAGCTACCGGACATTTAGATGTGTACCTCCTACCAGTGCGTAGCGGTAGTGTACCAGTTCGTCGTTTGCCAACTGCCAATAATTTAATAAAGAAGAAGAAAAGTCAGGCAATGAATGTAAAAAAAAAAAGAAAGAAAGAAGAAGAGGTCTGTCTGTCTCCCAGCTGCTTATAGAGGATGGATAGGAGCAGGAAGAGCACGGCGGTGCAGATGAATCCCCCAGCAAACCATCTAAAAATATGTCCTTGTACAGGTATCAATCCACACTGTAACATGTATATCACCAGAGATGGGCAGTAACGCGTAATCCGATTACTTTTTCAAGTAACGAGTAAAGTAGGGGATTACTGTTGCTTTGCCGTAAGCACACTGCGTTACTAACCCGTGATTGTGTTTGTGAGAGTGTCTCATGACAGTGACGTACAGGCGTCAAATATGCGCACATCAACGATAGATAATATGGAGCGCGGGAGAGTGCGACCATGCAGCGTTTAAAGCCCGGAAGTACTCTGAGTTTGATTCCGTAAAAACACCAGCGTCCGCTGTACAATCTGCGTGGGAAGAAAACTTCTTTGTACAAATGTGAGCGCGCTGCCACGGGAATGTGACGTTCACAGAGAAAGCCCCGGATCCCCCCACTGACATGACTGCTCTTGCACCGGGCAAACCTCCACCGGCCCCACTCCTGCTGAACACGTGACAGCAGATTAAGACTACGTTTACACTACCCCGGATAAATTGGAAAACGGCGTTTTCGTCTAAAAACGCTCCGCGTCCACACTATCGTTTTCAATCGTTTTCGAAAACGCTTACGTTCCTGTACCGCGCATGCGTGAAACGTAAGACGATTCGACCTGCGTCATTTCCGTCTGCCGTTTATTTACTTATTTACTTTACATTCCCTCTTCTTTGAAGAAAAGCTATCTGGAGCATGTACAAACTGATATTAATCTTTAATAGGGCTGTCAAAATTGAGAGCAAACAAAACAACTGCTGTACAATGACGTCCGCCATCTAGTTGAATTGGTCACATGACTGCATCACATGACTAAAATGCGTCATCGTTTCCAAAAGCCTCCGTTTTTGCAGTCCACACTGCGACGCGAAAACGGCGTTTTCCAAAATCTCCACTTTTGCCGGAGTTTTTAGAAAGAATCGTTTTCAGAGGCGACATCTCCGTTTGTGTGTA
>VVHJ01050816.1:0-12292 GCA_015107715.1 Tylochromis polylepis | reverse complement strand
GTGAGGTTGGAGGTGTTTCTCACAGTAAGAGGCTAGACAGACTAAACAGGACTTGATGGCTTTCAGCTTCCTCCCAGTGCAGACATCACAGGCCACATCTTCAGGTCCAGCATAGCAGTGATCAGCTGGAGCAGCTTGGAGTCCAGTCTTCTTCAGCTGCTCCACTAAAGCTGCTAACATGGTGCTTTTCTCCAGGACAGGCCTCGGTGTGAAAGTCTTCCTGCACTGAGGGCAGCTGTGGATTCCCTTCCTGTCCTCTTTATCCCAGAAACTTTTAATACACTTCATGCAGTAGCTGTGTCCACAGGTTGTAGTCACCGGATCCTTCAGTAGATCCAAACAGATTGAACAAGTGAAGGTTTCTCGGTCCAGCTGAACTCCTTTCTGTGCCATTTCTCCTCTCAGTGTCAGTGACTGTGTGAGTTTCTGTTCTGTAGAAATGAAACTAGTCTGAGCTGTGATCTGAACAACATGTGTTTCTGCAGGAAATGGAGCCTCTGAGCTCTTACACAACACCACATATTGATTTCATTCATCTTCAAACTGCAGATCTGTAAGGGAGACAAAGAGGAAACTTGTACAGAGAGGAACTGCTTTATCTCATCAAGAATGCGAAGTAGTTATCAGGCTTTGACATATTCTAGGAAGAGGAAATTTGCAGAAATTTTGTGTTTAACCAGTTTAATACGAGCACTTTTACAATACAAAATTTAAGATTTCTCTTCTCAGGTTTTATGTGGAAGGTTAATCTTGAGATCTCTTTTTTTTTTCAAAGTGACAGCAAGTGGATTTAGATTAATTTACAAAAAACATCACTGAAACTTCGGCAGGTTCAGTCTTCAAGACAGAAAAAAAAGAAATATCTGACATTTGTTCATAGGAGTCACGGCTTACAACACTAATGCTGCATTCAGGAACCACAGCACACACAGCAGAAAAGTTTCAAGCTGTACGTCAAAATTTCTCTTACTAAAAATGTAAACATTACAGAGTAAACAGAAGTCTGTGTTTTGTTTTTCTATGACATGAAAATTCATCTCAAAAACTGTTACTTCAAAGGCTGAATGACAAATAAGACTTAACAACAGGCATGTCAGGGGCCTGGGTGTGCGACCCAGCATTTTCAGTTGATTTTGTATTTTTGATTTCTTATGTTATATTGAAATAACGTGAGGTTCTTCTGTTATTATTAGTTAGGGTCTAGGTGAGTTTTAGTTTAGTCATTTATCATCCATGCTCCCTGGTTTATATGTCATGTTTCCTGTCCACTCTGTCATATGTTTCATGTCTGCGTGTTCCATGTTGTCAAGCTTGTGTTATCGTGTCTACGTCTCTCCATGTTTCCTGGTGTTTCCATGTTCAGTGTGTTTAGTTTTACTTTTTCCTGTGGCGTCATGATCATTTGTGTCACCTGTGTCTCCTCAGGTGTTTCCACTTCCCTCATTACCCTTCTGTGTATTTAAGTCCTCTGCCTTCCTCTGTTCAGTGTTGGGTCATCTGTTGTCTTCGCGTCAAGTCATGCTTGGTCACAGAGTTTTTCTTACTACTGCTCAGGTTCATGCTCATATTTTGACTTTTTCAAGTTCTTGTTTTGCATCTTTCTGTTCAGTTGTCATGTTATGTCTCGTGCCATTGTTTTCTTAGTTAGTTTAGTTCTTTCCCAGTTTAGGTTTTAGTTTAGTTTGCCCTTGTTTCGCCTTGCCTTGTTTTTCTGTTTTTGGACATCAGCCTAAAATAAACGACTAACCTTTTGTTAAACTTCAGTTCTTCTCTCCCGTGTCTGCATTTGGGTCCACACTGCAAACACACTGGCTTGACAAGGCAAAGAATTTTTACTTTTTACCTGACTGTGAAGATTAAAAATACCCTTTCCAAGTGTCACTTATGAGCTAAGGTAAAGTCCAAAATCAGAATAAGTAATTATCTAATTCTCAGGCTAAACGGCAAGTAAATTCAGGTGGAATATTTCAACCTTAAACTGCCTACAAGTCACTTAAAAATGACCTTTAATACATTCAGTGAGACCAGCAGAGTGTCATAGTTATGCCGATGACACGCAGCTCTATTTCTCCACACAGTCATTATTTTTTGAGGTTATTTAAAATGGGAAAAAAGGACAAGCTGATTCTCAAAAACCTATAATTAATCTATGAAGAATATATAGGAGTGGGCTTGGGGTTTGTCGAAGCTGCCATGAACCAACACCATATTTGAATACAGTAGCCTGGAAGGACATCTCCCCTCCGACTAATGCCATTTTACAAATGCGGTTTCTAGAAACCAACCACATAACTAGTATATTAAAGGCAGAGAAGTCGTAGTCATATTTAAATTTGTGCCTCCACCTTCAGACTCAACATATGATCAGTATAGGATCATACCTATGTTTTATCATCACAGAAGGGGTTCTCTTCACCAAAGAAATGAAAACACGAATGAAAGAGACAACACCACCAGCATATTAATAAAACGTCATTCTCTTCCTCCTCACCTCAAGTCTCATTTCCTGAACTGATGTCGGGGTTCTAACACATGGAAACGTACATAAAGATGCTTATTTATTCCCAATATTCAAATTATTTATTGTCAGTAGATTAGACATGCAAACCTCCCATCCCAACAATACCATTTGGTTATAAGCTAACATTATCTTAGCTAAGGCTTGAGTGTCTCACTTTCCTTCGGATAAACAGTTTTATTACATTATCACATCATATAAAAATTTATTCAATAATCATCAGAGCCCAGTGTAAGTTCCTCTGTAAAGAAAGAGTCACTAATGCTGGTGAACAGCAACTAACAGAGGCTAACAGCAACAGCGCTTACCAACAGAAAACCTCATCTTGGCTGTCATCAGTCAGCCGTGACCTTTACTGACTCATCAATTCATATCAGACTCCTTTCACAGAGCTTTACAGCTTCTTCCAGAGTAAATAAAGCTGGACGCTTCTCACCCAGCATTGACAGCTGAGGTAAACAGTGGCGTGACCGCCTTCCACTGATTGGGAAAAACTCCAGGGCGGATCCCAGTTTACTCCAAGTAACAGCAGAAACACACTGGCCGGCCATTATGGGGAACAGTGTACATCCACATTGTTTTCGATCTCTCTTGGTTGACAAAAAATTATTTGTCATATAGCAGCCACCCTGGCTAGTATTTTGCACTTGAATTGGTAGGGGTACGAACAGACCTCAGTTGACTAAAATCTGCAGCCTACAGACATTTTGCCAATAAACACCTGTCAATTCTCAAAAGTTAAACCTTCTGGTAATAAAAAGTAATAATAAATACTGGAACCAAAGGACCGGCAGCATGGTCGCCTCACAAGGGACTTGCCTGCTGGCTGGGCCTTTCTATGTGGAGTTCACACAGAACCAATAGCTTGTTTTGTCATTTTGTAAAGTTCTATTTTGCTTTTGTAGAATTACATTTTGTATAGCTCAGTGTATATGTGGGTCATCATCATCATAATCAGTCAAACGTAATAAAAGTTCCCACTTGATCCCTTTGGAATGAGCATATTTATTTGTACAGTAATTGTAGCATACTTAATGAAGCCATGTAAAATTTTACCTTCATTCCGTCATGCTACCTGGGGACTGCTCCATCGCTCTCTCTTTCTGGAGCCCACAGCCAATAGCCGTCTGTCTGTGTTAAAGGTATCCAGGCCCATCATGTTTTGCATTTGGTGTTGACCCTTCAAATTTACTTTCCTTCTGCCCAGCTAAGTTTTAACACAATTATGATGAGCTGTTTGGACCAGTTTGACACTTTGATGACATGATGATTATCCACACTGGACATGTTGAAATCTGCAAAGGGTCAAAGTTTAACTTGCAAACCAAACCTTTGTATACATGTTAAACATGCACGGTTCTCACTCATTCAGCAATAATAATGTTTCATTTCCTCAAATGAAACATTTGGGCAGCGTAGTTAAAAAAAAAGTCTTTTGTTTAAACTAAAACATTGTAAAAATGTTGTAAATCACTCATATGGCCCACAAGAGAGGAAAAGCTGTTCATAAATGAGTTTCTGTATCTTTGTTTCATTTTCTCATGGATGTCTGCCATTTTTTTCCAAATGCAAGTCCCCCCCCTGCTGGCCATTAAAAACAAAGCAGGTCTAAGGCATTGACTTCGTAAAACTCGAAGTAATGGCCATCTTTTACATGCAGTCTGTCATTAAAATGACATTTTATTACTACAGTATGCTGAGTACATTTTCTCCCTTTTTAAATTCATTTTTCAACAGAACAATATTAACAGTTCCAACAATAGCAATGACAAAGAAAAAAAACATAGTTACACAATTGGCGACTCCCCACTTATAAGAGTAACCTTAAGTCTCTTCTTATATACGAATACCACAGTAAGCCATTTATATTAATGTGGACTCTTTGATATAGCCATGACTAGAGGCAAATATAAATCCATAAAATTACGAAACTGTGTCCACAAACCAGAATAAGCTGCATTTATAAAGTTCTATTTATCAAAGTCAAAATCCCCAACATGCTATTTATTGAACCTTTTATAAATGTAAAAATGCTTCAAAGTTGGTTAAGAGCAGATCCACAATGAGCACAGCCCTTAATCTTTTCCCTCCCTGATAATAATAAAAGGCAAAATAACGATAAAGTTAAGCAAATCTTCCCCGAATTACAGATCCTGATTCATTTTGATGGTAAGACCAGTGACAATTTCAGACTTTTATCTTTAATAGTTTTTTATATATTCATGTTAAACCCTTGTCTCAGATTTTAAAGTGCGACAAAAACATGCTGGAAGTTGTAGACAAGTAAAGTATATGAAACATATTTGATATATGAAGCTAAAATTTCACAGCACTCATTATAGACAGACCATAAAAATCTTAAGCAAATCAGAGATGATTTGAGATGTAATGGCCCATAGATAATTTTTTAAAAGACTAAAGGGCACCTATTTCCTTCAAAAGTCACAATCAGTCTTTTACGTGGAGGCTCTAGGTTTGGTTGGTCTTACATGTTGGAGGGCAGAGAGGGAGAGATGGACGAAACAGGAAAGTGTAAAACAGAATGACATGGCAACAACTTTTAAAAAAATATATATTTTTTTTAAATGTCTTTAGCATTTATTCTTTTCTGATGCTTTTATTGTTGAGACCGATAATAGTCATGCGATAAGGATATACAAAAAGCAAGAGGAGGTGAACTGCTCCTTCAGACACTAACAGAATATCTTCCACTGTTAGAAAATATCTCTGTTTTTCTAATTTGAACAAAAATATGTTTGAAATTTAAACTATGAGGTGACTTTGAAAATACAGCTTTAAAATATATATTTTAAAAGTTGATAGGAGTCATAAAGTGTGACTGACAGGTGATCTCTATGCAGAGAAGAATAAGCTCTCAGCAACAATGATGGAGACCAAGGAAAATGAAACTAAAACACACATTTTAACCAACTGTCCCTCAGTGCCTTCTGCCTGCTTCAGCTCAACGAACTCTGCCACAAACCTGTAGTACTCACTGCAGAACGAAGTCATTTTCACCTGTTTATTAACTGTTTGCATCTGCAGGTGTGAGTATAAGAGGGCAGCATGCTGCAGATGATGCTCTGCAGAAAGCAGAGAAATTTATCACATCCAGCTTGAGGACAGCTGGATTTATTGACAGCAGGATGTTTTTGTGCAGTTGACATATATGACATTTTTGTTATAAATACTGAAGTGAAATGGCCCAGCTGGCCAAATAGCACTAAATGGAAAGGGGGGCTGTGCTTAAATGTTAAACTTCTAAACTTGTTTAGTTGAAGTTCATAATTATTCTATAAATGTTACTCTGGCAGCGGGACAGAAGGGATGTTTTATCAAGCTTTGGGTTGTCACAAAATCGCACCCTGGTTGTAATGTAAGCAGCTCCGTTTCAGTTACCTTATATTCTGATCCTTGAAACTGACATCTAAATACCAGCTAACTGCTGAGAAGTTATGAGGAAACCTTTAAAGAAATACCTGGAAAATTCAAAACCAGTCAGATATATGTGGCACGAGAATGATAAGTGTCCATTACATTATCAGTAAGGGAAGAAGGTGATCTGGAAGTTGATATTAAACAAACTGATCTTGGCTCTCTAAAACCCCATCAAAGCATTCTCGCTGTAATACATGTAGGATATACATTTCTTGTTCGGTCATCTGTAAGCACTAACGCAAGCAAATAAGCAATCAATGTGAACAGTGAGAAGTGGTATCACAAACAAGCAAGCTCTAAAAAAAAAAAGAACTCATACATGAGAAAAACACACAGTTGAGAACAATGCTAAAAGCTGTCCTAAAAACCAACCACAGCACTTTAAAAAAAAAAACAGTTTCAGATACATGCTCATTTTTTAATTTTTAATCCTACCATCTCCCGATTTAAGCAAAGTCGTGGTGAACATTTGTTGACTCTCGTTCTGTCACATAGATTTCATTGTCTCATGGCCTGTTTACCTTGATAAAGATTAGCAAAAAAACTGGATGAAATGGTTATGTATAGTACAATATGTGCTTAAATACAGAAATACTGTTTGGACTTAAGCTATCCACCAGAGCTGAAACACATGTTTGAAGATATTTTGGAATCTTGATGGACACAAATTGTCATCCAAGGCACAAAGTCTTAAAAACAAGCTTTGGGAAAGGCTGGACAAGACTGACGGGAACCAGCACCCTTTAGTATTAGGTTTATGAGAATAGAGGTAACTAATTCAGTTTACTTGGAATTTTAAAAAACATGATTTAGTCTTGGAAACTGTTGTGCAAAAGCCTTGAACCACCCATTTATTTGTTTTAGTGAGGGAAATGGGAAACAGGTGCAATGATTTATTAAAATATTCAAGCATACATGGAAATACAGTATATAAAGCAGAGTTTGTACAATTCTAATACCCTTGGAAGTCAATATTTGGTTTGAGCAACTTTATTTTTCAACACAGTCTGAACTTTCTGACCTACATGGACAGTTAAAAATGAAGTCTCTTATGTGCAGTCCTATAGAAGTCTACTGGACCTCTGTAAACACTTTGCTATTGAGTTTATGATCTCAGTCACTCATTTCACGTCATACTGAATAAAAATTTAAGTCACTTTTGCAAAGCTTGGTCATATTATGATTTAGAAAGGAGGATTATCTGGGATATCATTGGCTAATGACTGGTGATTAACAGGCTGTTAGCAAATGAGCGTGCAGTTTTACAGTCAGAACAACAAAATAGCAACGCCCACAAATACTAAACTCCAGTTTTCAAAATGGGACTTCACAAACCCAATTTTTGCCTTTTACCATTTCATTTATGTTAAATATATTAACAATATCCATTATTTTTGAATGGCATGCTTTAATATTGACTGTATTTAATTTCGCAGTACTGGATAGGATGTCTATGTATAAAAGTCACTACACTTGTCTAACAGTAATGGTGGATGCTGTTAACCGCTACCAGTTACAGAAAACATGTTAAATTACATTATTAACACATCCAAAGAAATGTATCTTTAATAAATGAATCTAATTGAAACAACAAGATTATTATTTATAAAAGCTTCTGTGTATTATTGCATTTAAGTAGAGCACCACTTGTTACACTAAGTACATAACAGTTGATAAAACAAGGCAACATTATGTTGCTCTGAGGTATTTGATTGGTGCAGAGTAAATTAACATACATTTTGTTGGATTTACTAAAGCCAGGTATTTGGACTCAGTGACAGGTTAATGAATTAAAGCTACATAACAGGATGAATATGGTAGCATGGTAAAATTATGTTCATTCAACAGCTTATTTTTTATGTGCAGTGAAAGTTCTGATGCATGTGGCATGAGAATGATTTGTGTCCATCACATTACCAGTAAGGAAAGAAGGTAATCAGGAAATCACTACTGTTTCTTTGTTTTTTTTACTTTATTATTAGAAAGAACTGATTTGTTCACACACACACACAAAATAGAAGTCCCGAGTCTGGTTAATGACTAGCCCAATTTTTTCACATGTACTCAGAATATATGTACTATACAATAACAACTGATAATGTCCAACATAAGTTGAGTACATATGACTACACTGGTACATTAATTTGAACATCAACATTTGTTCTGCCAAAATAATGAAGGTAAATACAATTACATATTTTTTCTTTACACAGTGAAAACAAAATATGTGTATGTCTGCCAATTTCTCCAGAGCAGTGGATGTCGACAAAGTGATACATTTTCAAGTAATGTATTTAGCAAACTACTTAAAAACTTATTATGAAGTCACTTTACTACTGTCTACTTAGTTGTAATGCATATATTGACACATGCTGCAGTAAATGCTGACAGTGTTGTAAAAAGTGCAGCTGTAGCATACTATACTGGATAAACTATACCGTTACATCATTTCAGATGTACTCAAAGCATCTGCTTCAACATTATATTTGGTCCCAAAAGAGTTTGTTGTCTTCATGTAGACCTAAGCTGATTATCAATGCAATAATTGAGCAATAAAATAAGACACCAAAATACCAGCTGTGAAATAAATTCAACCATCTATTCAGTAATAACTAAACAGTAGTTTACAAACAAACAAAGAAAAAACCCCAAAAACCTTCTATTTAAGTTTACTAAACTCGCCAGTAACACCATACTCAGAAAGAAAAAGTCCAGCATAGAGCGGCCGAGTGAATGTGGCCCGAACTTTGTGGAGGAGAGTCATGGTTTCAGAGACGCTGTAGAAAGACAGAATACCTGCTCTGTGATCCAGGTACACTCCTACTCTGGAGGACCGAGGACCTGAGAGGGGAGTTTTGATTTTGTTGTACAAAAACTGATAACGCTCCGTTTTACAACTTAAAGCCCAAGATTTGTCATTGTATCCAAATCAACTTTCATCTGAGCGCCCTGCTCTGCTGATATTTTTGTATGCAACTGCTACATAAATTGCTCCCCCTCTCCACTCCACCTCCCAGTAACAACGTCCAGTCAGACTCTCTCTACTCAGGACCTGAAACCAGAAGGTGAATCTATCTGAATGTTCAGGATGTAATGGTTGTTTTATTACTGTTGCTTTTCTGTTCCTCTCAGATAATAACAGACGTGTGTTTGCTGTGTTTGGATCCAGTGTGATGTCACATGAATATTTTAAAAATTCAGCTCTGGTCTTTGGCTCTGGTGGTGACAGTAAAACATCCTCTTCAGTGACTGTCAGTGAGATGTTTGTCCATTTCTCTCTCAGAATGTCCTGTAGTTTATCTCTGGTCTCTGACACAGCTGCTGTCACATCCTCAAAGTAGCTCAGAGGACCAATATTGATGCTGGATGAGTGTGTAGACTCAATAGTCAATAAAAAAGAAAAAAAAAAAAACAGGTCAGATATTAGAATGCTTTTATTTGTATTTTAGTAGACAGTCAAAACGTACAATAGACAGCTGGGGTTTGAAAGAATTGAACAAATATTAAAAACATAACTTGATCATCTCTGGGGCAGTCTTCAGGTGCTCCACATATTAATATGCCGTTTATGCTCCTGGTGAAAATGCTTCCTCCTGAATTAAAATATTTTTAATGTTAAGTTTAATTCAGAGTCAGCTGTTAAAGTAAGAACAGCACATTTTACATCAGAGGATATGACGGGCTAAATATTCAAAATATACTGACAGCTCTCCAAGTAAGACTTTAAAATTAAATAAAATGGAACAGTTATGAAGCTTAACTTTAATCTCAGTCAAACCGATTTGCTCTGGAACAAATAAAACACTGAAATAAACCACTAGAAGTTATCTAAGTGAATTATATCTCATCTTTAACCTCCACCGAGTGTCCGAAGCCCGGGGGGGTCTGAAGACGATGTGCCGGAAGTCAGGCATTCTCGCCGGCTCTAGTGAGCCTTGACCTCCCGGTCAGCTATCAAGCTGGTGGGGTAACAGACGTCTCCGAAAACGTCGGAGCACTTTTGCAAATATGTGATGCCTTGATAAATCAAGTAGATATTTGAAGTTTACACAGCTATATTCTCGCCTGAAAATATCTTAAAAGTTTATTTTGTGTCACAAAAACGGTCATATTTTACACTTTACTCACAGCGTTAGCTTCGCTCCTCGGCCACTGCCGCGTCTGAGTTTTGGACGAAATGCATTCTGGGATATTTGGCTGCACCGAGTCCACACGAGCCACCACCGACGCATGCCCGATAGAAATGGGAGGAGCGACAACACACCCGGGCTGTCAATGCACATATTTATGTACACACACTCAGCCAGTATATTTCAACGAGGACGGTAAAACAGTGTCGCAAACAGCATGTTTTAAAGCTAACAGAGGCGTTAAGAAAGCCATTACCAAAACGCTACTCTTCTCATGATTTTCCTCCTGCTTGCTGAAAGCAAGCGTTAATAAAGTTAAGAATGACTCAGACTGAGCTCGTTTGAATTTAAGCCCGACTTTACCTGATCGGAGAGACTTACATTTGTCTCACTTTAAAATAATTTTAAAACGCTGCAATTACCCGGTGGATTTTAACGGTCTGCCCTAAACTCATAGTATGTGTCGCCTCCGGCTGCAGCTCATTGATGGAATAAAGTGGGTGGGGAGTCGCTCCAAGTCGGGTGTGTACGAGGCTGGGGGGGGGAAAATCGCTAAAAACACTAAAAACCCCGACATGAAACTGCAAGCTAGCAAAATTACATCAGCAGTAAATAGTATGCACTAAAGGCTACAACTTCAATGGGTTACCCAACAAATAAAATACTATTAGACTAAGAGCACATCACAACTTACCGACAGCAGTGAAGCAGCAGAGTGAGGGAGGAAACACGGAAGCTCAGGGAAAATAAACAGGAGGCGTGCAGCAGCGGGTTTTATTCCTCCCAAACTTTATTTAATCACTGTCATACATTGTTTTTTAGATTTCAAAGAAGAGTCCGTGCAGCTATTCGTTTTCCATGTATTTGATTGAAATGACAAACTGCCCTAAAATGATTAAAGAGCATCATTTTGATCTGTGGATGTGGAAGTTACTAAGAGTCTACTAATAGGTGCAGATCTCTGGATGGGAGGCAGGGGTGTTTCCGGGATGACACAGAGAAGGTGGAGAACAAGGCAGGGTTGGGAAAGCTGATTATTTAATAGGATTAAATATAGTGTCGATAGAAAACATTAGGTATGACTTTCAGGCCAACGTGCCAAAACAGGCATTTCTAATGTCTTTTTGTACTACACTTTCCC
Organism: Tylochromis polylepis; assembly: GCA_015107715.1. NCBI lineage: Eukaryota > Metazoa > Chordata > Actinopteri > Cichliformes > Cichlidae > Tylochromis > Tylochromis polylepis. Next base: position 1,065 of record VVHJ01050816.1, on the reverse strand, counting down.
TTGTCTTTATTTCTACATTCTTTAAGAAACTCTTCAGTCATTTTACGCTTTACAATTTTTTGTGAATAACCTTTCTTTCCTTCCTTTGAAGGGTAATTCTTAGAACACGTCATAATTTTCTTATAAGTTGGTGACAAAGAGCACTTAGAGCACTTAGAAGCTGAAAGCTTTGTAAAAGTAAACGTTCAGCCAGTTTTCCGTGAGTAGTGGTTGCTTCAACATTCATTGTAATTACCCCCTGCTTCAGATGTGATGTAATGTTTCTTCCTCCAGAAACAAGAAAGCAAGAGAAAGTATACTTTTCTAAACAAATTCACATAATTCTTACATGATTTAACTTGACCAAAAACAAGTTCATAAAATAAAATTAAGAAATAAAGTATAGTTACAGAGGTGATCTCTGTGCAGAGAAGAAAAAGGACAAAAGGATGAAGACCAGAGAAAACTGGAAACTAAAACACACATTTTAGCATGCGTCCCTCAATGACTTCTGTCTATTTAAGTTTAATGAACTTAGCAGAGCCTCCATCGCAGAAAAAAAACCCAAATCCAGCATAGAGCGGCTGAGTGAATGTGGTCTGGACTCTGTGGAGGAGGGTCATGGTTTCAGAGACGCTGTAGAAAGACAGAATACCTGCTCTGTGATCCAGGTACACTCCTACTCTGGAGGACCGAGGACCTGAGAGGACAGTTTGGACATATTTGTAGAAAAATTTATAACAGTTTTTGTAGCAACGTAATGCCCAAGATTTTTCATTATATCCAAATGATGTCTTTGATCTGTTGACATCCTTGTATGCGACTGCTATATCAACTTCTCCCCCTCTCCACTCCACCTCCCAGTAACAACGTCCAGTCAGACTCTCTCTACTCAGGACCTGATACCATTTAGTGAATCTGTCTGGATGATCAGAATAAGACTGTTGTTGTTTAGTTGCTTTTGCTTTTCTGTTTCCTTCCCATAATACCACATTCCTGTGTGCTGTGTTTGGATCCAGTGTGATTTCACGTGAATATTTTAAGAATCCAGCTCTGGTCTTTGGCTCTGGTGGTGACAGTAAAACA
>VVHJ01050814.1:18458-29519 GCA_015107715.1 Tylochromis polylepis | reverse complement strand
GCACGATGCTTTTGCAAGAAAACTGTTCCCTGTTAAAGGTGAAAAAAAAAAACTCACAAATTGAGGCAAAAAACACTACTAGCACCTGGCAATGCGCAACCCTGATTTTCTTGAAATATCATGATAAAAAGTTGACGTATATATTGCCATTTGAAACATGCCAAAAGTTAGCCACATAGCATAGGTGCTCACTCAGATAGAATATGCTCAGTATCAAATAGACAGTCTCCTGGATTGTTGTTGCTACATTTTCAGAATTATTATGCATTTACTGGTGCTGTTTGCAGGCAGATTGCTGCGTTTCCTTGTAAAATGTATATTACATGTAACACAGTGCACATTAAATGTTCAGTGTTATACTCAGTTATTTCTCAGTTCTTAAAGTCTTAAATTCAAATGCTCCTCTAATTCTTACCCAAAATGTAATATTTAAATGTGTGAGTATTAGTTGACTGAATAGTAACTAAGAAGGTTAGTATGTGCTCTGTCTAGCTATCTATTGCAGCATACCTCTATCTTCTCCTCCACATCCTAACAGTCTTTTGCACGTTGCTGAGTGTAGTGTTTGTAATAGACACCTTGGGAGACGGATCAGTGTCTCGACAGTTGCGTGGACAGATTTTCCAAAAATACTGCAAAGAATTATCTCATCACTTGTGCATGTGGGTCTCCAAGTGCATACGTACTCACTCTCCCTCTTTCTTATGTGCGTTCATATAGAGGTTTACATACTCTGCATGCTGGCGTGTCAAATATGGTCTTACCCTCTTTCCGCGTTAAGCCCTAGAATTGCAACTCTGATTCCCTTCTCTCTGACATTCCCCCTACTCCTCTCTTCTGTTCTCTGTGTTTGTGTATGCAAGTGCATGCGTGTGTGTGTGATTATATATATAATTGAAAGGGGTTTAGGATAGGATTGGTGTCTGGAATGCAGGCAGATCAAGGCACTGTGTGTGTGTGTTTGCTGCTTTCTGGTTAAGTAGGCACATATGTGGTGGGCCTATTGAACCAGTCACATTCCTAAGATCTGCAGTCCTGATTATGCAGCATTTGATTTAGAGCAGCAGATGAGTCAGTGAATAAGAGTGGAGAAACAGAATGGAAGAAAAGAAAAGGAAGCAGAGGGAGAGAGACAGGAAATCAGGGTGAGATAGAGAAGATGGTCAGTCAGTATTTAAGTGTGTGTTTGTGCATTCTGTATTTCTCATAGCAGCTGAAAACGTGGCCTCTCACTTAATGTATGCATCAGGATCCCATCATTGTGACTCTGTCTGCTATCTTTTATCAGTTTGTATTTATTTGTGAAGTGTGAGTGTTTACATGCATGTGTGAGAATCCAGTTCCATGTGTTTCTCTGTCTATGTGTCTATCTATCCACATTCAGCTATGGAGTTGTTTATCTGTGCATTAGTCTCATTGCCTGTTTCAATGGCCCTAAAAGCTTTCCTAGTTGTGCTGGTTTGTACTTTTAATTTTTCAGAGATGTACTCTGTATTTACCTGGATATCAGTATCGAGTTAGAGTTCTAGTGACAACCCAGTCACTAGAACTCTAACTTGATACTGATATCCAGGTAAATACTCAATATTCAATACCAATTTTGATATCGCAGAGGAAAAATGACAAAAAAATAAAAATAAGATTTTTTTAAAATAAAAATATTATAGATTAGCACAATACAAACAAACGTATTTTAAGATTCTTTTAGGTAGTGCAAAAAAACCGAAAACAAAAACATATTGTCACTGCTGTGCTGATCAAACGGAGTTGGAAAGGTAGACTGCCATCATTTCTGTCTGCTTGGTGTAGACTTTTCGCTTCGATCTGGTACTTTCAGAGAAACATAACACGTTTTTTTTAGACAAAAGAAAATGTGATCCTGTTAAATTACCAGGAGACTGTACTAAGGCTACATACTGGCAGGATTGATAATCTTTGCTGGCATTTCTCCTTGTTAATGTTATTAATTTATTATTAACCATAGAAATTAGCCGCTGCCTTAATCATAACTTAACAGACAGCTAATGGTGTTAGCAGGTAACTGCTAATAGTTAAATGGCTAACCTTAAATGTTATGATGGTCAGTTATCATATTCTTGTTTTAAAACAATAAATTATATATTACAAAATAAGTCCATACTTTTCAGTTGATACATTTTGTTATGTATCTACAACCATTTACGCACTGCCTTGGTCACTGACAATGTCTGTCATGTCACACTGTTTACAAACGACTGTACTAAATAGTAATGTTATACTATTATTGGTTGTGGTTACATACTATGTTTTTGCACATCCATTCTCACATAACCTGTTCATTAAATGTGAACAGCATGGTGATTTAAAAAAAAAAAGTATTACTGTAGCCAGTATAAAAATGCTAAGTAAAAAAATCAAAGGTAATCAAACCTGTTTAATTACCTGAAAAAGCTGTTGCTGAAGCTGTCTCATAAAAAGTTTCAACATCATCATACATGGATTCAACTGCTTATATGTTGGCAAGACGCATGCTAAAGTTAGCGGCAGGTCTTTCAGTGAATTTGGCTTCTAGGCTATCAAATATGGCACACTCTTCAGCTTTTAGATGTAGTTTATGTTTGACCAGGCATCTCCTTTGATTAGATGTGTTACCATTGTTAGGTTTGCATTTTGCATGACAAATGTTGCAGAGTGTGTTGTCTGCATTGCATTGTGAAAAGTGTAACCACCCCTGAGATTACTTTTGTCTCCTTGCTGTCAGCACCATTGTTGTACTTCAAAATGTTGTAGGAGTGACATGGCACTGTCTTGCTGTCTTTCTTCCTCTAACTCAGATGTGCTGTGGTACTGAAATTTGACACCAATTGATTTAGTGATAATTGATACTCGTTAATACCAGTGCAATTTGGTTGGTATCCTAAAAAAATGCAGTGTTTGGCATCAAGCCTAATCAGGGGCTGTATGCTTGCATGTCAGCAGTGGTGCTGAGTCAGTGTCTGTCAGCTGGAGCAGGTGAAGATGGCTTTGTTGATATAGAAATTTTAGAAGGTTTTTAAGTATTGATTGATACTCCAGTCTGCTCATTGCATTGTTTTGAGCATGGCATGGTGATAAGGAGATGGGCTGTGAATCTGGAAATCATTTCCAAATTAGAGATGGTGGTTTATCTTCTTCTATCTTCTTTCACCTGGCATATGTTTGATGAAAGACTGTACTATATGTGAGGAGATGACAATAAAGAGACAGCTGAACCATTTGACATAAATAATAATAATTAAAAAAAAGAAATTAATCAATAGGTCTGTAGGACTAAAGAGACAGAGAGAAAGGGGAGAGGACTATGGTTAAGATACACAGAAATGCACAAAGGAGAGAAGGAAAGGAAGGAGGGATCAGTTAGAAGAAGGGGATCACATGACTCACTGGGTACTTGAAGGCTAAAAATATATGTTGCTTGTACTCTCACACCCTGACATACACTCAGTATTGAAAACATTCTTTTTTTTTTCCAGGTTTTTGTGAATGTTTAGTTGTTTGGCAAATTGACAAAGCACTGGACAGAAAATGTGTGTTTGTAGAGCCCAGTTTAAGTCTTAGTTTTTAAAATACTTTTTCCTGTATAATAATGCATCAAGTTATCAAATTAATTTGATGCATTATGCCAAATTTCTTACAAAGCTGTCCGCCACATATCATGGACCTTATTATTCAAATGTGTCCTACCTCTCTGAAAAGACGTTAGGCTGATAACAGTCATCAGCACAAAGTCCGCTTTAGATTTTCAGATGTGAAACGTGAACCAACTTTGGCCATTAAATTGAATGTATGCATTCGGTGTAAGTAAAAAATAAGTGAGGCAGCTCTCACAATTTTAAAATCACAAAATCTTGACTTCAGATTAAAAAATTTTCAGAACCGTGTGAGACAAAGCAAGGGTATTCTTAGTTACAGATTAGATTAAATTTGAATGCATCGCCTACCTCTCTCTTTTTCTCTGTGCCTTTTTACATGTTAATTTTTTTTCTTACTTTCTCAGAGTCTTAAAATATTTTGTCTGAACTCCCGCTGCAGGTGAACTGTGTATGGTTCATATTGTTACTGTCCTACTTCCTGCAAAGAGCTGTTGTGTGTCACTGAACATATTTATGACCATTTAGTGAGCGGCCATGCATCAAAAGATTTCAACATTGACAAATTAAATATTGATTAGATTGTTTAAATATATTTATGTCTGTGACCATCTTAGAAGACAAAATTCATAATAAAACATGTAAAAGTGAGAATTGTAATTCAAAATGATGTCGCTTCATAGATGGATTAGCACAGCTGCAAAGTTGCAAATGCATTTTCTATTTTTGGCATAGCAAACTGTACATCTGTCTTGAATGTATTGACACTGCCTCATTGCATAGACAGTGGAGTAGAAGCATCTACTACACCACATAACCAGCAGTTTCCTTTGAAGTGGCAATTGTAGCCACAATAAAAGCTAGCCATGACTGTGTCAGAACTGTAGGTCCTGCATCATTTTTGTCTTCAGTAGCCCTCATCAGCAGTGTTGTGTTAAGCCATGCTTAACTTGCAGGTGCTTTTTCAGTTTGAAGTGGAGCACTTCACGGCTGAGAAAAACTTATCATCCAGACACAATTTGCATTTCACTGTGACAATTTTGACATCTCTGGGCTCACTCTTAGACATAGAGTGAGGAGTTCAGTCAGCGGAGGGTTTCATAGTAGAGGAATTGCTCCTCCACATTGAAAGGCCAGTTCAAGTGGTCCAGATATCTGACTAGGATGCCTCCAGTCTGCTTCAGGCATGTCTAACTGGAGAGTCTGCAATGCATGGCTGGCTTAGTTTTCCCAAGAGACTTGAGTTCTTTTACAAATTACTTTGTAATGCAATTTTCCCAGAAGATACTTGTTGCACATTTGTTACAAAATTAAAACTAGAAAAAAGAGATACCAGTGTTTTTTTTTTTCCCCCAGAAAAAAGTAGCTCCATTAAATTGCTTCTCCTATACATTAAAACTATTGCTTTCCCTAGCTAATAAAAGACTGAAAATTGGGTGGTTCAGTCAAGTTCTCTGTGGGTGTATTGGAGGCATTGCAGAGAAATGCAGAATAAATTAGGTCTGGTAGTTGATTCAAATATTTGTATTAAAGAATTTTAAGTGTTGACTAATCTTTTCATGCTGTTTCATGGTTCACACAGTTTGCACATATGCATCTGCACCCCTATTCTTGTAGTTATATTTACTAATATATTTCTTACAGAGCTTGATCTTATGGCATGCATTGCAAATGGAGAGCTGCAACTTTTCTGTTTAAAAAAAATATATATATTTTTTTTCCATGGGGCTTTTCTGTTTCTTAAATAACAGGGCATTTTATATTACTGTTGTTCTTGTAGCAAAAATGAAATTCTCAAGTTGAATCTTTTGTACTGTGTATTTTGGTACCTTGGTGCTGCCAGTTCTCCTGAGCTGCAGGACACAATAGCTACCGCAGTACTGTAGCTGTAATCAAAATAAAGAATCTGCAGCACAGTAGGGCTTGATTGCTGCAATAATGGTCTTTGTCTGTGGCTATAACTAGAATTTGTATTTGTATTTTGAGAGCATCTCCTTGTTGAGGTGTTTTCCGACAATCCAGCTCAGGTTAAACCACTTTTACACATCAGTCTAATGTGTGTGGCATATGTCTGCATTACAGTGGATAAGATAAAGGCAGACATTACCGTACATTACAAGACTCTTGGGGCAGTTTTATCTCAGACACCAGCGACCTTTTGTTTCTCTTCAGAAGAGAAAAGAAGGGAGTTATCAGTTTCGTAATTCTTCCTCTATTGCAAACTGACAGAGGGTGACGGTGTCTCAGCATCCTGGATGGTTTCATTAGATCCCTGGGAACGGTGTGGAAGAGGACTACTTAGCCGCTGGCAGCAGAGGATGTTACATTCACCCCACTACATCTTTTTAATTAAAACTCTTAATTAAATGGAGCAGAGCAATTCCCGGACCCTGTTGTGGTGTGTCTCTGTCTGTGTGTGTACATTTGTGTGTGGTTTGAACATTTGTGTATGTATCAGGGTTAAGACTTCAGAAAATGTTTGTCGTCATTAGTGATTAAACTATTGATTGTTTTATAGGGTTAACTGAATATGTATTCAAATTTCCAGAGGATGGTTTCAGCTGCTCATTTTTCTGACCAACACTCAAAACATCCAAAGAGCTATAACCAACAAAATTTGGAAATTTTACTTGATTGATTACTTCAATTTTTAATTGATTATCAGAATTCTCATAGTAATTGTTGACTGGTATATAGACTTTGCATATTTTATTCCGGTAACAGCAATATTTTTAGCCAGTAAGGCAGGACATATGTATACATTCCCCAAATATCTGTAATGATCATTTTAAATATAAGAAATTATTCTTAAGGATGTTATTTCCATTATAAAATAAAGGTGAGCAGCGTGAAACTGGCATATCATCACCGAAAACTGCATCGCCACTTATTTATGACTCTTTTTGGTACAAAGCTAGAGTTAGCTAATATTGGTTCTTTTTAGCTTAGGAGCCATTTTCTGTTCAACCCACTTCCAAAAATATTTTGATATTAGCTCCCCTGATGACTGGCAATCTATACTGTGGAAAGAACGGGTCAGCCAGTGTGCTGCTTTTTATACTTGGCCTATCAGCTACTGATAAAGTTGGAGGGTCACCATGCAAAACTGGAGTCTGAGTCACATTTTATGAAGGACCACTGTAGTCAGCTTAAGTGACCTTTTAGCTTCCCAAAGATGCAAGATGCCTAATTTAAACAGAACATGCATTTGCACACATCAATTTTGGCCTTTTTTGACATAAAAGTGTCAACAAGAATTTATTTTGAAGGATAAAATGTAAAAATTGTCATGGGTGCCTTCCATTATTTTTTCATTTGCAGTCTGCACTCTTGCACAGACACACTGTACTGGAAATATTCTTTGTAGGCCAAAACTTTGTATGAACCAAATGTTAAATAAGTAATTTATTTTCTTTTTCCCCCCAGTAATAGATACTACACTCTTTACATGTAGCTACTAGTGTTGTGGTTTTACTATGGCATAAAGGTCAGACTGTCAGTACTAGCCTGTTTATTAAGTCACCACTTAACACTGAAGTCAGTAGTAAAGACATTAACTACAGGTCTACATGTAATGACTGCAAAAGTGAAATTACCTCATACTTTATACAGAAAACAGAAATGTTATATATCAAGTTCATCACTTGGAAATTGAAATTGTAGTTGTTGTCACCATGCATGCAAAAAGATCAAAGATATAAAAAACTGAAAAGTCTAACAATAATAATAAAAATAAGCACAGCATCATTCCACTTAAAGATTCATGCTATATTCTCAGTCTGCTTCTGTTTCAGTGAAGACGGCTCTATTTAGCTTTTTAGCTTCAAAGCTGACCTCTTTACCTTCTTCTTTGTTTTTTTTTATTTTTTATTTTGTTTATGTATTTATTTTTATAAAAATGTTTGAACATGTTATGTTGTCCTGAAATTTGCTTGTGTCGGACTTACAGGATATCAAACTATACAAACACTCGCAGAGAGAGCACTATACTGCTGCAGTGCGGTTGCAGATGTGACACTTCAAACCCTGACTGAAAAAGAAAGAAGCAGCAGTGGAAAGAGACAAAATGGGGTAGAGGTGGAGGTTCATTGGGGTCTGCAGCTGGAACTTGTCATGTGATACACTGATTTACATTGGACAAAATATCAGCTCTTTTTTTAACCAAAACTATAATAAAGAGATTTTGCGAGAACAAAAGTCTTAGTCTTCACCGGATAACATGACATCTAGCCTTTTCTCTTTTTTACTTATTTATTAAATTTTATTCCTCATAACTGATTTGATTCTTTGCTCATACCGACACTACTGGCTCTGAGCTCTAGATAACTTTAACTTTAGCCATTTTTCCTTTGTTAGTTTATTTAAAATGTCCTTCATCTTCAGTTGGGTGAAGGTGATTTGTCTCATTTGGCTTGTTGCAAATGGTTTTGTGGTTGAAGAGAAACAGGGCCATTACTTCTTTAGCCATTACAAACAGAGTAGCTGTATTTTTTTTCTTTTTCTCACACCACAGCTAATTAAAGACAAATTATGACAGTTAAAATAATAAAAGTGAAAGAGAATGAAAAAATGATGGATAAAGTTACATTTTTGTGTACTTTAAATGAAGTTACCAACCATCAGGGTCTTTATTGTGCCAGACAGAGGAGCACTCATACTTTGAGACAGTCAGCCTAGATCAAGCCAAAAAGGTCCAGACAGGGTTGAATGAAAACAGCTGACTGGACCTTCACATTTGTTGGCACAGTTGCTTCAGTTTTAACCACATAAACAAAATTACTCTCACTAGTGTCTGTGACAGCGGGAGTCAAGCTTGCGCAAGCAGAGTTGAGTATTGTGAGGCTTTTCAGCCAGTCATAACTGATTGTTTGAGACATTTTGAGAGTCAGCTTTTGGATATGCTTGCAGCTGCAGTCTGTTAAGTGAACGGGTAAAATATGATTTAGTCATGCATTAAAAAATAAAAATACTCTGTTATGCTGATGCAGGCAGTTACACCTGTACTCGTGCATTTTTGTGCTCCAATCCTGTTAACTCGTATGAAGCTTGCAAAAATGAGAAACAAGCTCTCAAAGGAAAACCAAGTGATCTTGTGGACTGTTTCATTCTCCAGTTACTATCTGCAGTCCCTCAACACTGCAGAAGTGATGTTTGACATTAAGGTTTAATTTTCTCCTAAAATCAGCAGCATACTAACAGAATTTTATTATGTTTAAGCTCTTTTGCACACAGGCGGTTTTTTTTGTTTTTGTTTTTGTTTGCATTTTGCTCAAATCTTGTAGCTGCTGAGGGCTCCAATAAAAAGCCACAGTTGTAATATTATAAAAAAGATATTATCTAAATAAAAGTATCCTTTGCAGACAAACATTCACTTCTCATCAATCCTTAGACTATCTGCACTTTTTCTGTTGTACATAAGCATCTTGGGACTCAACTGTTGCATTACAGAATCTGTAAAGCTCAATTTCTGACTTTCCATCCTCATCTACAAGACTAGACGTGTGTTAGAGCTTCATATGCTTATTTCCTAACTGTATTTCTGCAGAGTTTTAAAGTTGTGCGTGAACTCTCAATATCTGCTATTTGCATTCAAGGCTGGTTCCACTGCAGAGGAGAGGAGAGGCTGACGCTCTGATTGGTGCGCGAGTTGCTAGACAACAGATGTCCAGCCGGCTAGGAGGTGGACTACCTGTGGAGGAGGGAGAGAAAGGAGAGAGACAGAAAGAAAAGTGGAGGTGGAAAATGGTGACAAAGGGAGCGAGGCTGTCATATAACAGAGTATAGTCAGTGAATACTGCAGAAAAATACAACCAACCTGGCACAGCCAAACATGACCACCTATTGTGGACCATTATGGAAGAATGGTTCAAATCATTTTCAGAGTTTGATTTCTTTTTTTTTCATCATGGAAAATTTTTTTTTACAGTATTTGTGCTGGGGTCTAAAAATGTGCAGCAGTCTTTCCTAAACCATGTCCTCAGTATTGCTACTAAGTATAGTATAATTAGCTCAGATGACTTTATTGCTTAGTGTACAAAGAATAACACTAGATTGTGTCTTAATTGTAATATAATGGTTATATAATGGCATTAATGCATTATGAATACTATTATTTTAACAAAAGTACTGCAAACATACGCAAAGTATGGGTATTGTTTTATTTGACTGGAATTTAACAATATTGATAAAGCGAAGTACAATGAATAGTAGTCCGTTAAATTCCTCAAGAACAGCAAATTGGCTGTTGTACCAGTGTAAAATATGTTATGATGCTAGTAGACTAAAGTGATGTACTGTAAACACAGGTGTATTATAAAAAAACAAAACAAAAAACAATTACTTGAAGTAGCAGAAAATGTAAATGTGAAAATTAGATATTTGTGAGTAACTATTCTCTCAATATTGGCAAAGGGAAGACAGAATGTGTTCTGTGTTATACTGACGCAAAAGGATGTGCCATTCAGCAACATATTAAGGCTAAGACAGAGATGGAGAGATTAGTGACCTTGCTCAGAGAATCCTGCTAATCATGCAGTAATGGCTAGGCTGCCCTTGTTTCTGGCACTGTTTGTGGGCTTCTGTGCTGTTGTCTCTATAGCTGGCAGTATGCTTCAGCAAAATTGAAATTGGCGTGTTCTCACGGGCATTATGGCAGACTTGCAGCCACACAGAAGAGCTGCAATAAATTCTGCATGCAGGAGGGCATGTGAGTCCTTTCAGAAGTTTTTACATGGTTTCATCACCGCCTCTGGAGCCAATATGGCTTTTGAAAGGAAAGAAACAGCATTTTTTTTAAGTTAATGAAGTTAATTGTGGCTGTTCTTGGTAGTTAATACTTGGGCTAATGGATGAGAAAGCTTTATAGCAACAGTAATCAGATCAATTCATTGCAGACCTTTTTGTAGTTTCATCATTTTATCTCTTCTTCTTTTACCTTTAAATATTTTTTTTAATTTTTTTATTTTTGTCTGCTCATGCTCTATAAATTGAATTTTATTCTGGATCAATCTTTGTCACCTTTCTTTGTAGATAAGTACTTTTCTGTCATAATATGTTTTTTTATACTGGCATTTTGCTGCATATTTGAGTGCACGCCAAGGTCAATTTCATTTGAAGCACACTAGCTTTGTCGTTGTACTTGCCTGTTGTTTCCTATAGGTGCATTACACTGACACAAAACAAACAGATACCTGGACCTATAATGAGAACAAACAGCCTGGTGCTCTTTGCTGGTCTTGCTTCTGTGCTGTGCTGAGCCCACAGTTTCCATAGCATCAAGAAGAGCAGAAGAAGGAGGCAGATGAGAGTGTCCTATTTTATTTTAGAAAAATGCAGAACCTGCTGCGCGCTCTCTCTCTCTCTCTCTCTCTCTCTCTCTCTCTCTCTCTCTCTCTCTCTCTCTCTCCCCCCCCTCACACCCCCACACACACACACACACACCTTCTTTCACTTC
>VVHJ01050811.1:0-18892 GCA_015107715.1 Tylochromis polylepis | reverse complement strand
GACTTAAAAGCAAAAGTTAAATGAATTTTAACATTTAAATGGACTGATTCTTATATAGCGCTTTTCTACTCTCCTGGAGTACTCAAAGCGCTATATACAACATGCCACATTCACTCAATCACACAAGCACTAAGTGCTTCTATACACATTCACACTCCAATGGATGCATTGGAGAGCAACTTGGGGTTAGTATCTTGCCCAAGGATATTTGGCATGCAGACTAGGGGGAGCCAGGGATCGAACCACTAACCTTCCGATCAGTGGATGACCTGCTCTACCACCTGAGCCACAGCCACCCCGTGCTACGTGGTGGCTAGCTACACAGCTATTGTTAGCATAATATAAACACAGTGAAGCTGGAGGATGAACGCTAAGTTAACACGAAAACGGACCAAACTTCAGTCAGGAGAACAACTGAGATAATCAATCCACAATACGAGGTTAGTCATTAATATACTACTGTATAGGCTGAGCTGTAGTTACATCGTAATGTTTTAAAAACTGAGCTTTAAAATGAACATTGGTAATAAAAACCAAGAGAGGCCGACAGTGATCACTGACTGTCTTTAGGAGCTTGTTCAGATTAAACAGAACAAGATACAAAGCATTAAAACATGTTAAAAACACAACAGCCTTAATAAACGCAGAGTAGTTTGGACCCGGAAGCAGGGTTCATACATCATCAATTAAAGATCGGATATATTAATGACTAACCTTGTATTGTGGATGGATTATCTTAGTTGTTCTCCTGACTGAAGTTTGGTCCATTTACAGCATCTTTTTCCTGCCATGCAATTGCATTTGTCCCTAACCATTGGTAACCCTCATGTTAACTTTAAGTTAGCGTTCATCCTCCAGCTTCACTGTGTTTATATTATGCTAACATAGCTGTGTAGCTAGCCACCACGTAGCACATCATTATATACCAGCTAGTCCAACTTCAGTAACCCTACAAATGTCACTGCTGTTTAGTTTCCTGTCTTCATTTATGTCGGAAGTGATAGCAGAGCTGTACGTTTTAATTTTTCAGAAATCCCTCAGTCAGAACATGGTGTATCATCTTTAAATGGAAATTAGCGAGCTAACTCAATGCTAACTTCGAACTCCGTTAAATTTCATAAATTCTTTTTTGGTGGATGCCTAGATGTTAAACTTAATTGTTACATCTGGTAGAGCAGCCATAGTGATCATTTTATTAAAGATGAAAGAATTTAGACAGTTTGTAACTCTCAGTGATGCCGCAGTGTTCATTTGACTTTGAGACCTGAAGTGGAGTTTGTACCCGGAAATGCCTAATGACGTCAGACTTAAAGGCCGGATACTCCTTTGAGGAGCAAAGATATCTGAATCATTTATGTAGTTTTTAAAAAAAAAATTAAAATTCAACCTGTTCTAAGCACTAGATTCAAAGTAAAGGGACGACTAAAGTTATCATCTGTACCAACCTTTGTGGCCTGCACCACAACCTGTGCCAGTGACATTCCTAAAACAAAACCTTTATCAACGGTTTAACTTTATTTTTAGATCCATCCTGTTCTGTCAATGTAGACCTGTGCATCTGTGAAATTCCCTGTGGACTTTCCGTTTTACACCCACACCAACATAGTTGTTGGATAACATCCATGACACTCACCAGGGTTTGGCTTCTGTGGCTTTGTTCTCTTCCTTGCAAAGAAGTTCATGTGGTACACGTGGTCAGAATGAGACTTCCAGAGAGCAATATAAAATTACCTGACACATCATAGGCATGCAGCTTTGCTCAAGGAGACTGCCTACAAGGGGAGATCTGCCAAATTTAAATCAGGTATGGTTTTTCAGTTTTATGGGTGCAGTCATCAAACTTCATGTTGCACCTTTTAACCTACTTAAGAAAGGGCTTGAGTAAAGTGCATATGTTTTTATTGAGTCCTTTAGGATTACATTAGTACCCAGGCTTTGCCACAAGGGTGCTTGGGAATTATATCTGATAACACCCAGACACCCAGTGTTATTTTTGCATGGGAGTACCATTTTGCTCTCCAAGTATAACAGATGGAAGTGTTTGAGCTTATTTTCTTATCAGTCACTAGAAGACTCTTTCCAATTATATTAATATACAACCTGAAACAGTAAGTATAGGCAAGCATGAGGCATCTTGACGGTGCTCTTCTTTGATGGTGTCATATCTCTAGGATCTTGTTTTTTTCAATTAGAGATGGAGCCAAATATAATAAATATTATTTAGAAGAAATAAAGTGTTCATGAGTATTTTTTTCTACCCCTTTTTTCCAGTGTCTTCTTGCTCTTACCTCCAACAATCTGCTGGCTCAGCAGAAACCTAATCCGTGTTTATTTTACCCTGAGTATTAGGGCGAGATTGTTTGTACCCGTGTGTGCTGAATGCTCTCTGAGTTCATAAGAGGCAGTCAGCAGAAGCGGATGCCAAGTTCAAAATCTTGCCAAGTTGAAAGTCATAAATTACAGTCCGTGCGATGCTGAAGCTGCTCTGTGCTGATTTCCATTCTGATACATTGCGGTTTTGTTGCTTATCTCTTCCCTGCCTGGGCAAACTTTTTCCCAATAATATTTACATCAGTCCATACTGGGGGATGTGTTTCTTTTTCCCTTTTGTAAATGTTTTGTTTGGGTTAGAGGGGACACTGATGATGAACCAGAGGAGGAACTCGTCATGTCCCAGGATTTGGATGCACTTCCCCCTACGTGGAGACTGGTATCACGTCACAATCATTAACACTGATACAAGAACAAAATGTTCTCAGATCTGTGTTGCATTAAGAGGGAAATGTAAGGCACATAGCTAACATTGTTGGAAATACTGAGTAATGTTGTTTGTACTGTACGTCCATGGGTGTTCACCACCCTGATGGACAAATATCAAATCCTGCTTTAACCTCCTAAGACCCGAACTCTTTCAAGGCATGCATTTTTAATTTCTCTTTGCTATTTGGGCTGATTGGGACCTGATGAATGTAAAAACAAAGAATCGTCTTTTTAACTGATGTAGTGTCTGAGAAAAATGATGACCACATAGGAGAACATTCGTTTGAAATTTCGATAGAACAGTGGCAGTATAATGTCCTCGTAAGTGGATATCAGGCCCTTGTAGAGCAAAATTTAGTACTGTGGCCTAGACAACCCAAAATGTGATGTCCACATATGTGGACACCAGGTCCTGGGAGGTTAAAGACATACAGTGCAAAAGTCAAATTCATTCAAGAACAGTTTTTTTTTTTTCCAGGCCATTTTCTTTTCATCTGGGGAAAGTTTGTTTGGGCACCAGTGTCTCAGTTAGGTACTGTTTTGATAAGGTGTGGCTTTAGTAATGTGCGAGCTTCAGCCTTATCGTCTTTCAAATGATTACATGTTTTCAGCAAAGAATAAAGTGTTGGTGCATCTTACCTCTTTTCCATTAACTTAGTAATACCTTGGCTGTTATTGCCTGAAAAGTTTAGCAGTAAACCTAACTTTTGACTCCTACCTTTTCACACACCTACGAAGTAGAAGCACATTGATCTGGGCTTAATTACCAACCTTAAACATGTCACTTAAAAGAGAGGGCAGCATGACAGGGAGTGCACGAGAAGCAAAATCTACACGAACAGTGCGCACTTGGTGGAGGCCACAACGAGCCCAACAAGATCAATGGAGCTGCCTGTTGGGTGGAGGTAACATGATCTAGAGGTTCTTTTAAAAAAGATCAGACCGAGCCTTTAAGATTGAATGTGCGCTAACCTCGGGAGAAATGGTGGGGATTTGGCCAGTCAAAACATCACTCCGTGATTACAGAGAAAGAGGAAAGAGAGAAGAGAAAATGAGGGAGGATATATAATGTGCAGTATAGCACAAAGTTGCCCTAGACAGAAAGCCTTGCTTAAAAACTCAAGTGATGTGCTTTGTGACTTGAAACTCGTCCAAGGTCTCTGCTTTCTTTTATAATTAAAGCTATGGTGGTCAGTCATGCCAGAGGGTATAGGAAAAACCGGTTTGTTGGAGTAGGAGACATTTTGAAGCATAAGAATAAAAAACGAGGATACGTTTTGCTAAAAGGTCTTTGTTAATGTAATAAAGCTTCTTGCCTGACAAATACATGTCAGAACTTCATATAGATATACATTTTTTGCAGGGCTTTCCCCTTAAACTCTCCTTAGAGTCATTTGTAGAATAGTGTATAATGACAAAAGCATTCTTTTCCCAGTGAAACTTTGAAAAGACTTTCTGGTTCGAATCCAGACTGACAGCAAACTTTAAAAAATGTAGCATCCATCACATTTCTTTGCAAGTTTCCAAGTAGCTGTGAGACAATGCTTCACATGAGACTACATGGGTGATAGAATATGTCGGGATGTATTTAGGATTGCCAAGTCTCATGTCAAACCCCTGCATGTTTTTAACTGTAATATTCTGGTTGGTCCACTGTGAGGCCAAGAAGTCACAACAATTAGCTCAGCCAACTCCAGAGCTTGTCCCATCAATAGAAAAGGCCATTTTTCAAAAGGTTGGACTGTTTTGGAGCTTGTGATAGGGTAGCTCTCCCAGAATGTGATCCAAAATGTCAGGAAGCCAAAATGCGAAAGCCAAAATGGCACTGAAGTGAGATTTTATTGTTGTTATGTTTTTAACAGGTGTGTGATATTTTCTTATTTAGCCTGATTCAAATCTCAAATTTTCTGCTTCCTTTGTGGTCTCCCTCTTCCCTGGTCTTCTATTTTTTTTTCCCTGCCTTTATTAGTGTCATTAAGTTTGTGAGTTGTGCTCATGGTATGCACACTTTTGGCTCATCAAGTCATCCCTGTGGGATATGTCAACCCCCTGCTAATCACATCTCGCTGCCTGCTACTATAGAAGTTAATTAAACGTCTTTGTGCTTTGCTTATTTAAACTTTAACTTAAAGAATTTAAGTCTTTTGTTTGTAGACTGGCCAATATCAACGCCTGTTAACACAGGCAGCGTTCCATTCACCAGAATTTGACTGACTGCAGTCACACTAAGACTGGTGAAGGTTTTCAAATAATTGCCATCTAATTTCTAAAACAACACTTTGACAACATGTTGCAGTCAATGTGAGTCAGTCTGCGCCTTATTTGCAGTGCGTCTCTTTGCAGGGGGCTCAACTCAACTGATTGCCAAATGCTTGTATTCTGGTTATATTCCTATATATAAAAGCAAGGTCGCCAAATGCCTCTGCCATTTTGCAGTTAAATTGCTGTCCTGCAGCAACGACATCACTGTTTGTGAAGGAATTTCAGAATGTTTGTTTCAGATCTTTGAGGTTCTGACTGGACTCTGAATGTAAGCAACAGAATGAGAGTTTTTGTAAATTTATTACAGTTAATTATGGTATTATCACAAATAACAAACTGCCAACTTGACAGCAAACTAACTCCATCTTATTGTCGTTTTATCTCTGTCTTTAAGAACCCTAAATTTCTTTGAAGACAGAAACTGACTGTGAGAGGTCGCAGACCTGGTCCCCACCTTCAAAGCAACCATTTCAAAGGCAATTCAGCTCAGCGGTTTTATTTTTATAGCACCAATTCATTAAAAAAAAGCTGCCTCAAGGCACTTTTTATTGTAAGGTAAGGACCCTACAATATAAGAAAAAAACCCCAACAATCACATGACCCATGACATGAGCAAGCACTTAGTGACAGTGGAAAGGAAAAACTGCTTTTTAACAGGAAGAAAATTCCAGATGAACCAGGCTCAGGTAGGGGCAGCCAGGTAGGGATCAGAGAAAAGAAAAGACCAGAGAGAGATAAAAAAAAAAAAGACAAACTATAGCAATGAGATCACAAGTGCACACGGTCTCTCTAATTTTGGTCCACTGCTTTCTGTAGTGTGACAATAACATTAGGCAGGTGATTTCACCGATTGTGTTAGCCTTGTAATACACTGGGTGTGATATCACATCTCTGATCTGGTTGTGCTTTAAACCTGCACGAAGGTTTAAAGCACTCTGACCCTGTTCAGTTTTCAGAAGCGTATCTTGTAGTCTGCATACGGTCTCTTATTTTGAAAACTTTCCTGATTCTCTCTTTGTGTATGACTTCCTGCTTTCTCCCCAGTGCAGGCTGATGTCCTCAAAAACAGACTCAGTGTGTATTTTAGTGACATTGTAACATTTGAGTGCTTTTGGGAAATGGAGCATCAGGTGGAATCAAAAGCATTAGCTAGAGTTGATGGATCAGTACCAGAATGCAATACAGCTGCTCCGATGGTTTTCATTTAGCATTCAGCAGCATGCATGATGGAGAGACTGGAACACAACGTGACCAGAAAAGCAGTGTGTTTACAAAAGTAGTGACATGACTTTCATAGTAAAGGGGGTGTGATTGGCCTATCTCAACAGGAAACAGCCAGCCTCACACTCCATAGGCAAAAATACATCTAACAACATTTTGTCTCATATCTTTTTCAGGTTGTGTACAGACTCTGAGCAACCTCTGTGAGAACCAGGCTCTAGATTTTTCTCTGTCCAGCTTTTAAGACATGTAATGGGCTAGTTACAGCAAGTCAGTCTCTAAAAACCACAAAATGTCATTTCTTCTATTCAGGGACCACACAAATAGTCGATGATATGATAATTATTAAATGTGAGGTGTTCCTCTGCTGGCTGCTTCCCACCACTGCCAGTCTGTTTGTTGGGCTAGGCTTGTTGCCAGCTTCCACCCAACTCTAGCTTCACACAGACAAGAAGAAGAACACACTTATAAGCTGATAGTAGACAAAAAATTTTTTTAAAGTGATTTATGCCTTTAATAAATTTGTACCGGATGTTTTGAACGCAGTGGATCAAATATAAATTTTATACAATTATCTAATGTTCTCTGACCAGTGCAATATTGTGCTTTATATCATTTTTATAGTATATGATAAATGGGACATATTATGAGACAGTGTTATGAACTAATGTGTGCTGCTCCAGGGACTACCCTCTGATAAAATGAACTGGAATCCCTCCACGTAGCTTTTATATTGAACCGTCTCAGGATGATTCTCCGTCTAGATGCTCTCTTAAAAGCTCCTTCCAGACACTTTATTAATGATACTATAAAAATGACAGATGGCCTCCTTATAAAAATGTCACATTCCTACTCAGTCAGCCCCAGTCCTGTTAGGAGTGCATGTTTAGCCACTTATTCTCCCTGAATTTCCTGTAATAGCTGAGACATCAACAAGCTTTCACAACTGAGTGATTCAGGAGATGATTGTGCAGTTAAGCTGGCTTTGGATCAGCACCTTGTCAAATGTTTATCTGGTTTTAAGATCTAAATGTTTTTAATTGCAGGTGGATTAAGTGAGCTGTTGAGCTGGACCTTTGGATTAAGTTTGTTTTTTTTATTGCTTGATATATGGTGGCAGTCACAATGTGCAATCTTAGTGGATAAATAAAAAGCTGAAGTGAATAGAGTAACGAAAGAGGCAGGGAGCAAGAGAGGGCTACATGTTGGTTTGGTATTTAGTTGCTGTGCCCTTGACCATGGCATGAGCTTTCCATGCAGCCAGAAATTACAGTAGGACACATCGGTCAAGATCCCCAAATACTGATTTTCTGGGATGATGCATCATTGTATAGTATAATTGTATAGTGTTAAGCAATGAAATAATCAGATTTGTAAAAGTGATTCCCCCTCATGCACTTCGCAGTGGGTCGGTCCACTGCCTGCAATTCATTAAATGGGGTCTTCTCCTTGTATGAAAGCTATGGTTCTTCAAAATTCCCATGTTATTCCATTTTTGCCCGTGTATAAGCTTCCAGTCATATCAGGATCAGGTGATCCAATGTTTACTGCATGCTGTTTATGTGGTTAGTCTGCTGGTGGCAGTTCTTGGCCTCAGGTTCATCCACATGTTTATCCACCAGCCCGGCCTCTGACTGCTCCCCTTTCATGCACATCCTAATCACCTCCTTGAGAGGAACCACTGCTATGGGAGGAACCCCCATAGAGAGATTGTGTTGCAGAATGAATTACCATCTCCGATATGTGATCTTTATTAAGTGATGCTGACACGACTCAGTCCGTTTAGCTGTTTACAGCTGTTTGTTTTTTAAGTGTCTACAGCAAGGCTTCTGCAGCTGTAAATCTTGCTACACCAGGCCTGTTAGCAATGGTTCACAGCCAAACTTTACAGTGTAGTCTTTAGAAGTGGAAAATTAAAATAACTTACAATTAAAATACAAAGTCTGTAATGTGGGTAGCCACCAAAACAATAAGATCGCAGATACAAAAGCATGAAATTAGTTTTCTCCAAAGCATGTCTGGGCTTTCCCTTAAAGATAGGATGACGGGTTCGGTCATTTGTGAGGGACTCAGAGCTGCTACTCTTCCACACAATGAAGGACTGAGTTGAGGCGGTTTGGCCTTTGACATCCTGGACACCTCCTAGGTGAGTCATTTCAGGCATATCAAACTGGGAGGAGACCCCAGACCCTCATGACTTCTCAGGTAGCTGGGGTGATGGAGGGCTTTGCTTTAACTGCTGCCTCGATAACCACATGGATGGATGGATGGATGTACAATAGATTAAAAAAAAATCTATGAAAAGTTGTAAGAGAAGTAATTTGACAAATTCAGTGTAGGAAACATTATTATGATTAAAAAAATATACATAAATTGAAAAATCAGTTACCCCACTCGATCACTTGAAGCTTATTAAAAGCGTTCATGATGTATTTGAATAACCAAAAGCGGGTATAAAGCAGGCCAATTAAAACAGAAAAGACAGATAATACTGAATAAATTAGGATAAGGTTAAAACGACAAGAAAAAATGCAAAAATATCAAAATGGAAACTGTGACGGCTCCAAGGCAGACCCCACGACACGGGCATGTTGTTTCACATACTTTTTATTAATAAACACGACGCACTTTACACACGGTTGCTGATACACAGACACCGGCTGCAGCTCTCCCGCTGCCAGCCGCACATAACACCAACAACCACAAACCAACAATCAGGACCCCTTTTATGGCTGGCGAGGCGTGATTGCTGATGCCGTGCAGGTGAAGCCATCTCCACCGCACGGCACCGCAAGCCACGCCCCGCCACAGAAACATAAATAGCAAATTTACAGAATAATACATCATATCCAATGCCTTTGGATTACAAAGTATTTTCTTTGAATAACTAACTGTTAAGAAGAAAAACTCTGAGGCTTTCCAGAAGCTTTTTATCGACCTTGAGAGTACATCGACTACACTGGGAGGACCTAAAGAATAATTTCTGGTCTCAGGGAAATATGAATTCATTTTTCTTTCTTACATCTGCCAGAAACTTTAATAAACACATTACAGATTGATATTTTTTTCTTATCTAAAGCTCAAAAAGATAAGTCAGTGAAAGTTTTTTTTTTTCCTGAGACTGCCTAAAATAACACTCACACTCTCAAATATTCTCTTCAAATGCTGAGTCAATTAATTATTTTGTGTCCACATGCAAAGACAGTATATGCACACACAGGCACGCAGTTGTTAGTTCTACTAATGTCATTAATATCCCCACGCAGTGAACTTCAGCGTTATTAGTCTCTGTCACACTGAGCTTTGTTGCCTTGTCACACTCAGCAGATTGAATACAACTCATGACATTTTCCCCCACTGCATAGTTCATGTAATGAGAAGGCGAGACTCCGATCTGGGTGTCGTCTCTGTAAACAAACTGTGCATGGGAGTAGCTTGTTATAGCCAACATCACTCCCCAGTGCTGCTGATGTAAGCAGAGTTATTTTCCAAATTTTCCAGACTCCCTGCTCGCATCTGTTTAGCCTTCAACGTGACCACATGACAGAGAGTCAATATTATTCAGTATTTCTTATAATGACCATAATTTCAGCGTAATGATAACATGCAGGCAGCAACAATTTTGATTCTTGCCTGGGATTTTTCCCTGTCCTTGAAGCTTTGGATTATGTGGGAATCAATAACCGTGTCGCACCATATTCACTGTAGGCAAAAGCATATTTTCCAAGACAAGAGCCGTCATTTGTTATTCATCCTTTGCTCTAACGAAATGTTTGTACACACCCATGGATGGAGGGGGGCAGTGATGGATTTATTATCTCAGCAGGGACACCTTGACAGATTTTACCAGTCAACACATTGAAATGAGAAGGGAACATCTGACTTATCACACCTGCGATTTCTGAGGTTTGATTTGGGAGCGTAGGTCCGTCTCTTCTGGTTTGGCATTTTTGGAACCAGTAGGCGAATGCCAGTCCAAAGGTTTAAGATATGGAGCTGCTAATTTTATGGAGAGTGTGAGGGAGCACCAATTGTATGGAGTGGAGGAATTTAGGGAGTTGGTGAAGACATTAGTGGAGTCTTATCAGTGATGAAAAGAGAAAGAACAGAGCAAAAAGGGAATTCAGGTTGATACAGCCTGTGTGAAGCAACACAGTAAGAACAGATGAGGCAACGTATCTAAGAAGTGTTTTTGTAGCCCGTGTTCAGAAGATTCATAGACTCTCAACATTGAAGTGCCCTAAGCCTGCATTCTTTTTAATGGGCACCAGAGGGCGATACCTGTGGTTGCAAAAAGATCTCTATAGGAAATCTATGGAAAATGGCCTTCTGCCTTGACCTGACAAGTTTACAGGTTCAGTCAGTGGGTCATATTGGAAAAACAAACAAACACTAGATCTGTTCTCTATATGTTGGTCATTCTAAATGCGAGGACGGAGCTAATGGATTGTGACTGATAAGTCGTTGAGAAGCCTTGGATTGTCAGAGCACCTTTTTCCTAAGTTCTTTAGAATGGTCCTTCACATCTTTCCTTGACCTCATCCGATCTCTCATCAGGAGTGTTTCAAACTAGCCTCGCGTCAAGCCACATCCACCCACTTAGATGTCCTCATGCTCTCTTTCTTTTCTTTCTTCAGTCACATGACCTTCACAGCCGGTGCACCTGCTCCCAATCCACCAGAATCATCTATATTTCCATTGTTCTCATTCACGCACCTTTTCCCAAACTTGGCTCAGAAATTCTGCTCCGCTTTGTTGTCTGATTTATGATTGTTTCCATTTTCTCTCTCCTGCATGCCTGCCTGTCTGCCAACCTGTCTTTGAGCATCTACTCCACCTTTTAAATAAACCACCTAAACTGTCTCTTCCTGTCTGGTTGTATCTGCACCTTCTTCCTGCTCTCACTGTGGAAAATGTGACAGGTTAGCTGTTTTTTCTCTTCCAGTATTTGCGCTAGGATAACAGTCTCTCACGTTACAGTGGTTTCAGGCTTCTCATTTAACTCTCGGCAAAGCAAGAAAGTAAATAAGGATATTTGCAGAAATGTTGAAATATTCCTTTTGAAAATCTCATCACTCATAAGCCCCACTGTTATAATCCATTTTATGTGTTCTGCAGCGCTACTATCTCCCCTTTTTTTGTTTTGTCCTGTGAAAACTCATTTTTCATCCTCTGTTTGTTTTCTTAATTTTTCCTAAAGTTCCCACTTCACTTTTCCTTTTTGTTCAGCTTCAGTTCATTAAACATTCTTGGCGCTGTAGGAACGTACTTTTCCATTACTGCGCCATTAATCATTTCAGTCGTTCCTTCTCCCCAGCAGCATGCGGACACCCCCGCCCCTCCACTCCCAATTCAATTAGTCTTGTTTGACAGTTGTTATCTCGGAAAATGGCAGTAACGGCAAGTGCCACACATACAGAAAAGTACATGAAAGGAAGAGGAAAATTGAATGACTACCATCTGAACGCACATGCTGAATTACAGTAACCCATGACCCATCACAGGATGGGCTTGAGTCAGTGAAAGCTTCGGGCCCTTGTAAAAACAGGACAGAGCGGATGAGGGAGCAGCTCAGCGGTCGGTCATATTTTGCAAGCCGCTGGATTCACTGCTGTAGTGGACACTCCGAACAGATGAAACGCCTGTGAGTCATCTTGGCCCTTGAATGCTTAATGGAGCAAGAAACACTGACCATCTTAAACTGTTTTCAAAGCGTGTGTGTGCATATATTTGAGTGCCTTTATGTTTGTCTGCAATTTGTCATCCAAATGTTGTAACACTGAAATGATTTATTTTGTCTGAAACTCCACTGAGTTAACCCACTTGTGTTCTGAACCATAGTTTGGAAACCATCTGCGTGGTGCAACATGGAGCGTTCCAGAAAAGCTGAAGTGATAAAACGCAAGAAAGCCTTTCAGTGGCATCAGGCCAATTACCTGAACTGGCCTAACATAAAGGAGAGTCCAACCGAAGTAGTGCACAAGAATGACTGCCAGCCATTTGCAGAAATGCTGTAAGTGAGGTCTGAGGTCCACGTGGAATGCACTATTAAGACTGGAGGAGCACCATATGCTATGTTGTGCGTCACTGTTGGCTAGCATGTCACATTTATAATGCAAACACTTCCTTGGGCACGCATGCAAAATGCATGGTGATAGGAACACCAAACAAAGACTAAGACACATTGTTTTGTTGAGGCGCTGTTAAGGTCTCTGAAGGGCAAGCAGTTTTATTTGTAGAACAGTTACATAATAATTGCACCTTCTTGGGTGTCTGACCTTTACGTAAGAGCTTGATTAGCTCTGGTTCATATAGCTACAGTATATCAGGTTAAGACAGGGAGATCCAGCATTGTGATTGAGCATTGAGAAGGTTCTACCCTCTAATCTGCTGTTCTGATAGGGTCTTTGCATGTGGCTTTCTCCCAGACTTCAGTGACATGCATGTTAGGCTAGTTGATGTTTCTAAATTGGCTGCAAAGGTGTGAATGCGTGAGTTATTGGTTGCCTGCCTCTTTAGGCTCTTGAAGGAGTATCGGGCTGTTGTGTATGTGTCCTGTTCTTCCCCCCCGGGATAGGATCCAGCTCCCTGCAGCCACTGACTAGGGGTGGGTTTAAAAAATCAATTTTCCAATTAAAATCGATTTTAGCTTGAATAAAGCGATATCGATTTTTAAATATAAATGTATTTTGCCAGAATCTCAGGTTAAAGCTCACAAAACTATTTCAACAACCACCAAACAGTTAAAACAGCAAATGAGAGCAGGTAAACGGATTCCACACAAAGACGTAAACACAAAGCGCGGATCGTTCACCCGACGCCACGTACACAGACACGCTGTTGGCTCCGAAAGCCGACATCTCACAGATTCTGATGCTGCAGGTTTTGTCACTCTCTGGCCAAAATTCACTGAACCAGCAGCAAAAGAAGATCCAAACTACGCCTCACATTTGATAAATATCAATTACTTCCCTCTTACTTTTGCCGTTTTGCTTCCACCACGATAAAATCACACTTCCTGACAGCTCTCTCTCTCTCTCAGTGTACTTCAAGAACAGTTTCCCATCTCAAATCTCTGTTTTCTGCATTATTCGCTCGCTTATGACGCACCAGTCTACCGCTGTGTACAGCGCTGTTTTGTTTTTTTTTCCCAAAAATGACCTCCAACAAGAAAGCCTCATTTCTGCTGTTCAATACCGAAGAAATTTAAAATTTTACAAATTCTCCCAAATTACAAAACGCTTAGCTGTGTCTCTAATAAAACCTCTGTAACTTTGCTCTGCTTCACTTCAGCAGCATCAGGTAATGTTCATATGTTGATTCATGGTTTTCTTTCATTTTTGTTCTACTGCAGAATATTTTTAAGGCGGTTATCTGCTATAAAAAGCCAGGCCAGGATCTCCTTCATATTTTTCTCTGTTTTATCCTCAGTTACTTTGACACAAAGGCATCTGCTGTGATGCTTACACCTCTGATGAAGTCTCACAAGTGTCACCTTTGTTTTTATACATATCCATATTTTTATATCTATGTACTGATAAATGATCAGAATTATAATATTTCTGACTGTCTGAGTCAAAATTTAATCGAATCAAATCAAATCAGGACCTTACGAATCGGAATCAAATTGATTATAGAAATCGAAATCGATACCCAGCCCTGCCATTTACTGTATAAAACGGCAAAGGAAAGCAAGAATTTTTGGACTGTGTTGCCTCTGTAGCAGCCAGAGCTGTACCCAAAAATACACACACCTGGCATACTATCAATACGAACATGTTTTGTAAAAAAAAAAAATGGCACTGTCAAAGCTTTTGATGATTAACGGTTCCACTACAGACTGACAAGAACCAATGTTAATGCAGAAGTTAGCTTCTGCACCTACTGCAGTTGGCCAAAAAGTGTGGAAGTCTATAAGAAAATGACTTTGCTACAATCCCTTCAACTCACTTTTGGCCTTGGCAAACACTTTACTGATGAGTTTATGGTCCTAATCATTAGTTTCAAGCCTTATCTAATACAATATGATAAAGCAAGGTGTGTTTTAGGCAGTTTTATAGCAACAAGCATTGTCCACAGGCATAGAGATTGGACAACCTTAGTTTTCTGAAGTGTATTCTTTGACCAGTTGGTTATTGGAAGTTGCTGGCTGGTGAAATTGGCCACAAGGAGACCTCCTTGTGATCACTTTGGTCAGTAGCAGATTGCTGCAGTTGCCCATGTTTTACATGGAAGATGCTTACTGCAAACACTGGCAAACTACTCACCAAGCATTACTGAAATGTGCAACATTTTATGTGTGCTGCGTTGCAGTGGTAAGGCACAAAATTTTGCTCGAAAGGTCTCCGTTTCCAGTTTACGTCTCACTTTTTCCCACACAAACTTATTGGTCTCTCGGACTTTAGCAATTTATTTTACACCAACTGACAGAAGCCTCAACCAACCGCTCACCAACCACAGAATACAAAGTTTTCTCCAGTGACCAGTGGTTGCCGACTGGTCTCTAAGATGAGTCACTGGTAAATCCAGCCCTTGCTCATTGCTTCTATTGAACGTCAACATCAAGGTGTTGATGTCCAAGAGGCTCAGCTTCACAAAGAAATTGATTATTTTATGGTGTCCACATCTTTTTGTTTTATACAGGCTATGACATTTACACAGACATGAAGCTTAAGTTCAGCTTTTTGAAGGAAGAAAATTTGACTTGTGGTCATTGTAAATACTGAGTAAAGATTCCAAAGCAATGCAAGTTGCTACCTATGTTATTTGTCAGACATGATTGTGTTTATTCACAAGCACTTTAAGTACACCCACGTCCATGTAAAGGAACATGAGCAAACCTCCACCAAACAGTAACCATATAGTTCATGTAAAGCATAAGGCCTGGCTTGTTATGTGCTGAGTAAAACCTGAGCCAGACGGGTGCGGTGTTTCCATAATACTGCCGCATTTTCAATGCGACTGCGTAGCAGGGCCACCCATGCTGTGCCGTGCTGAGGCTTGTACAGAACAGTAAACATGGCAGGGGCCTTTTGGACCGGCTTCTCAAGCCCCTGGCCAAGTTGTCTGTAGTGGATGCCAACCAGAACTGACTGAAAAAAAGAGGTAGAGCTGTCCTATAAGTTAGCGCTGCCAGTGTATGTTAAGAGTTTCCCCAAGGGGATGAAATATTCACAGCACTGCCAGTGGAGATGAAAGTAACTGCAGACACGTCATTAATTTGTCATGTTGTCCAGAGGAAGCCTTCCTTTTATTCTAAATCATGGGTTTGCTTCATGAGATCCTTAAATGAGTTTGTGATGGATTTTCCCAATAAAGAAAATTACTAAGGGCAGTGCAGCTCCAACTCTCTCAAGAATAATAATGATGATGAAATACACTGGTGATTCTCAGTTCATACAGAGCTAAATGAATCATAAGTCTGACTCTAAAACTCTTTTAGCCCAACTGAAACAGACCTCAGAGGAAACTTTTCACATCAGCATGAAAGAAACTTATTTAAGTCTAGTCAGAGTATGAATGTACCTGGAGCAATTTTGCACATTAATTATCGAGACCTCTCAGTAATTAAGATTACATCCAGGGCTCCCATTGGACATCTTTACTTTTTGTCACTGCCACCCAGTCAGCGTGGGAAACCATACAAGCTCCAAACTCATGTAATTTCCTGCCTTTTGTAAACACTCCTTGGGGAGCTAGATATTACGCTGCATAGTCATAAATATATTGGTCACTGCTCTGGCCAGAACATTTGTGTAACACATGATAATGGTGGTCCATTAAAGAAAAGAAAAACACTGTAATCACAATCTTTTCCCATATCCCATTCATTCTTACAAGTGTGTGAATGTTCACTTTAGGTTTGCACCAGTTGTTCCTAATTCCTCAGGTCCAAACATAAATTTGTGATGAGCAAAAAGAGGATACCCAGAAGGTAAATTCAAACAGAGAGCAAAACAGTAAGTAGATCAAATCTAGGTAAAATCTGGATAGATAGAATGAGACACCAAAGTAATAGATTTCAGGTATTAAGTGAATACCTCCTTGTTCTGCTAAAGCCAGACTACAAAACAGAGGTTGGAGGCCACAGCATGAAGAAAAGGATTGCAACTGTGTGCAATGAACTTGCAGTCTTCTTGATTTGAAACTTGTTTCAAAGACGAGGACCAGGTCTGCAACCACTTGCAGACAGATGCTGTCTTCTAAGGGAGAGGACAGCAACTTGCTTTGCTTCACAAGGCAAGAAAATGGCAATAAAGTGAGCTCAGTCTGTGATAAATCAGCAAAAAATCATCAATCGGTTGCTATCTGCATACAGACAAATTCACATTCGCTTTTTACATTCAGACTCCAGACATAAGCTCATGAAGCTAAAACAGAAATTCCTTCACAAGTGGTGACATAGTTGCTGTTGGACAGCTATTCATGCAAAATGACACAGGCGCTCGGCAGCCTCGCTTTTATATAGTTATGTAACCAGAATATAACCAGCTGGCAACCACTCGCAAAAAGACACGTTGCAGACAAGTTGTGCTCGTCAGTGCAGACTGACTCAGATTGTTTGGGTCATGTTGGCAGTCTGTCTTCCTTTATGAACTAGATGGTGATTATTTGCAAACCTTCATCAAACTGTTTAAGAGGGACTGCAGTCAGTCCAAGTCTGATTGCAGTTGTTTAAGAGACAGGTTGCTTCTCACCAAGTAACCTTTGCGATTGCCTTATGACTGAAAGTGTGCCCAGTTGGTCAACACATTTACTTGCAATCACCGGGCAACCTCTGTCTCATTTTTGTATTATATTTACATTTACAGTTTAGTTAAGTATCTGATTTAACCACATATACAACAGCCAGGTACTTAATTAACATGATAAAGGTTAACCTGTGTTTCTGTTCCATATTATCTTGCAGTTGCGATGTTACATTTAAACCATAGTACAAATGTATTTATTTACTTAAAAAAACATGTTTGTATTGTTCTAAATATAAATACTTTTACCCCTTCCAATTAACAACTGGTCAAATAGCGCCCCCTTAAGGTATTGTGTAAGTGAGTATCACTAACTCATTGGGAGAGAGAAGAGAGGACAGGCCAAACCAGTAAAATAACAGGAAGAAAGAAGCGCTAACATCCTTTAATAAAAACTAATAAGCACGCGTTTTCCGGTAGTGAAATTAATTAAGAATTTAAAACAGACGTCGTGTAACTGTAAGTTAAACAAATGACGGTAAGTTTAGCACTGTTAAGCTTTTCTTCGATGGCGCAGAAAGTCAATTGTTTTTGGTCCTAATAGCTGCACATTTACCACCACAGAAACTCCAGTGGAAATGTCTGGGTATGGATAATAAACATTCAACTCACGGGGAAAAGGAAGACAGCCTTCAAACAGAGTGAGTCCCACACATCTTGTTTGTCGGGCTCGTTTTTCTGGCCTTGCTTTGTTAGCTTGAGATTATGCATGTAAATGCTTTCTGAATGAGGAGCGCTGTTGTCGGAAGTGTGAGCTTGTTGTCAAGCCATGTGCCTTCTACACAGACCCACCCTGGAGAGAGCCCTTCAAGAGCTGGTTTGAATACTGTGCCGTTTTCCCATCTTGTAAAGGTCACACGTGTCAGAGTTAACAACCATATTTGCTCACAGCTAATGTCCTTCTGCATATTGTTATGTTTCATTGTTGTGGTGGGGATTATTTTCATGGTATGGTATGACTCCTCCCCTCGGGAGTGTTGGGTGTGTCTTCTGTTTATCTCCTCCTCCAGGCTGGATGGATACCTGATTGGCTGGTTCAAACTGAGACCCTGGGTTCGTGATTGGATGAGGGATTGGACAGCAGATTTAAGAACCAGCTGACACCCATCAGGGCTGGCTCTCCTCACATCTGCTACTTCCAACCAAACGCCAGCTGATTATTAGTGCTTGAAACCTTGTGTTACCTTTGTTCGCTTTGTTTGATAGTTTGTGAAAGACAGATTCTGTGAGTTATGTTGGGTGAGTTAGAGTGCCTTTGTAAATTTTGTAAATAGTTGTCGCACATCTTTCTTGTAAATTACCAACACTGTTAATACTGAGCACCGCAGCAAGTAGGCGTGAGCCGCCCTTTTTGTTTTGAAGTCGTTTTCTCATGTTTTGTGATAGGAGTTAGGTTAAGATCATGTCTTTTGTTTATTTTTGTTTGGATAGGTAAGATTAGGGACTTTAGAGTATTTTTGTTTGTTATTTTGGGTCTAGCTCACGACCGAAGCCAATAAATTGCTGCCTATTGAATTCAGTTGCAAACTGGCTTTTCTTGGGAGTGGTTGGAGTGGGGATAGTCATCATAATCATGTTGGGTCCCGGTCATCCCCTAGGCCGGGTCGTAACACAGGGTACACCCTGGACATGTTGCCAGTCTGTCACAGGGCTAACACATATAGATAGACAACCATTCGCACTCACACCCACGGGCAATTTAGAGCCTCCAATTAACCTATCCCCACTAACTGCAAGTCTTTGGACTGTGGGAGGGAGCGGGAGTAAACCCACACAAACATGGGAAGAACATCAAACTCCACATAGAAAGACCCCAGCCTGATGGTGGAATTGAACTCAGGACCTTTTTGCTGTGAGGCAACAGTGCTAACCACTGTACCACCAAGCTGCCCCGCACAATA
>VVHJ01050800.1:31653-41877 GCA_015107715.1 Tylochromis polylepis | reverse complement strand
AGGAAGAGAAGGGAACCATGACAATGGAGTTTTTTCTCAGGTATTGGGCTTCGCCCCTTAGTTCCATTGAAAAGGACTCTTAATGCTTCAGCATACCAAGATATTTTGGACAATTTCACACTTACTTTCTGGAAAAGGTTTGGAAATGGCTCGTTCCTTTTCCGACTTTGGGCACACCAGTGCACAAAGCAAGGCCCATAAAGACCTGGATGCGTGAGTCTGGTGTGGAAAAACCTGACTGGCTCGCACAGAGTACTGACCTCAATCCGAGAGAACACCTTTGGCATGAATTAGAGTGGAGACTGGGAGTCAGGCCTTCTTGTCCAACATCATTTTCTGACCTCACAAATGCAAATTCTCATAAACACACTCCTAAGCCTTGTGGGAAGACTTCCCAAAAGATCTGAAACTGTGGGCCAATGTCATGTTAAACCCCATGGACTAAGAATAGGATGTCACTTAAGTGTTAACAAAATTAGTCACATTGATGACTGCACTAGCACAAACTTAAAGTGGGCCTTAACTAGAAAGCATATTTGGTCATTTGGGAAATATCAGTTAGTGCTGGAGCTTTTTACTGGGATTATCAAAGGGCTTACAGACGTTAGAGTCTTCTAATGTGTTTGGTCAGAGTATCAGCACTCAGGGGGAAACCATGTTTATGTCTGTCCTCTTTTAACCATCATCTCACCTAAAGTGTAGTGAGCACTAGAAGCCTCCATTTTCTCCCTAAAACCATTGATTCCATAAGATGAAAATGCAAGAGAGACAGATCAACGTTCTTTAAAAGATACATTAGTGGGCATTATACTGCTAATCCCAGGACCCGCAGGAAACTGTTAATCTGGATTATAGAATTTGTATCATGTTATAGCATCATTTGTGTCTCCTTTACATACTAAGGTGTTTTCCTCCCTTTTAAATTCATCTTCTTTTTAACCTCTTGAGCCTCTTATTTTAACGCTTAGCTCTTGGTGCATGACATTTCTCAGTTAAGCATTCCATTTATACTATATTTTATTTCAGGAAAATTAAAAAATGGAGTAATTTAGCATCTGAGTGCTATCATATACTATAATCTAATAATTTCCATGGAAAAGAATTTTGATATTGTTTAGGCGGATTTTTTTTTCTGGTGAATTCTGCAAATGGGATAATTTTGCCTTATGGAAGTTTGTTTTATGTCGTGTGTGTATTTTTTCTCTCTCACAGTTTAAGAAAAGATAAATGACACTTCTCACAGAGCCTGTCAGAGAGAAAGCATAAAAAAGCAAATTTCTCAAATATTTGTGAACACAGCCACTGCCCAACAGCAGCAGGAGACAGAGAGACTCATCAAAGGCTCAGTGCAGCACAGAGAGAACCTGGACCTAAGACTGGGGCAATGGTTCAGCTTTTAGCACCACAATGAGCTGAGGCATCCAGCCAAGACAATGCTGGAGTGACATCGGGACAACTGTCTTACTGTAGCTGAGCGATCTAGCCAAAGCCCACAATTACAGCCTGTAGAACAACTCTGCAGAACTCTGAAGAGAGAAACTAAGCGGCACTTCCTTTCTAAACCCAGTTGTCAAAACCACACTCACAAGCTTTAAGGGCTGCCAGTACTGAATTAAGTGACTAAATACTTTTGTAATAAGACATTTTGGTGTATTTACTTTTTAATGACAAAAATCATGTCAAATATGCCAGTTTTACTTATTTAATTTAAGTATATAACATAAGCATATAACAGGAAGATAGTTGTAAGGTTGAGACTCTCTTTAGAGCTACTGGAAATATCATTTGTGCTTTGAGGTGTTTATATTCTTATTCGGTGCAGTATTACCTTTGGGGTATTTTTTATTTTTGCTTTTAAATTCATTGTGCAGCAGCACAAGAATCACAAGAAGAACAAGACTCCACAATACACTGAACTCAGCGTCAAAGATTGATATTTGGACTACATAAAGAGACAGAAGCACTGGAGGCAGCAGGAATCCAAAAAGGAAAGATGGCAATTTAAAAAAAAAAAAGCCTAGAACAACCTTCCTGCCAATTACTCTGGCAAATACACACTCATACATCTATTCAAATATCCTTTGAAAAGCTGAGACCAAAATGGAGATTTGTGGCCATGAAGCACAGCGCCACATTTGGCAAAAACCAAACACAGCATGTCAGCACAAACACCTCATACCAATTGTCAGCACGGTGGTGGAGGGGTGTAGATTTGGGCTTATTTTGCAGCCACAAGACCTGGGCACCTCACAGTCATTGAGTCAAGTCCTCTGTGTACCAAAGTATTCCAGAGTCATATGTGTGGTCATCTGTCTGACAGCTAAAGTGTTTTCAAAATTAGGTCATCTAACGTGACAATTATCCCAGGCAAAACATCAAATCTACAACAGAGTGACTGAAAGAGAAAACAATCAAGGTGTTGATTCAGTCAAAGTCAAGATTTCAACCTGACTGAAATGTTGTGGCGGGACCTTCAGAGAGCTGTGCATAAATGAACTGAAGCAACACTGTAAAGTGTGTCAAAATTCATCCATAATGATGCGAGAGATAAAGTTACACTCAAGTGTAACTCAAGTTATTGGCACTAAAAGTGGTTCTATAAGCTACTGAATCATGGTATGTACTTTGTGCATGACTGTAGCTCTTCCAGGCAAAACAAAGGTGCTATATTGTAACAACATTTAAAGACTATCAGAATGTGTGTTTTTCTTTGGGACCTATATCAGTGTAGATGATCTAATAATGTACTGATGCTGCATTTGTTACAGAAACAGAGATTTGGGGGAGATTCCTTTCTCTCTTCAATAATCTGTGTAAAAACAACAGTAATATCTGAAGAGCTTCCATATCATGTTACTGTCCTGTGCAAACCAGAGAGGGCCTCTGCACAGGAAATCAAAAATGGAGTTTTCCATCATGTGTTGGCACTGATGGCAATCAGACCACTGCATGTCTGACTCATCACTTGAATCTAACACAACAGCTTATCAGCAACCTTTTTACAGGAGAGGAGAAAGACAGATAGACAGGTAGACAGACAGAGACTATGCCAATTTTCTAATCCTGCAAGTCCAACTTACTTTAGCATGTCATCCTTTATTTATAAAGGAGATAAAGTCTACATTGGCCCAGTTATACATTTTTGGGGAATTTATATGGTCTTTAATCTTTGAATGAATTTCTATATTTTTGATTATTTTTTTACACCTTCAATTCAAGCTCAAAGTAACTTAATGAAAGTGCATGAACTGAAAATTTAAACTGAGTTATTTGTTTAGTCTATGTAAAAGTTAACTCCTTAAGGAATTTCATGAGAACATGAAATAAACAACAGAAAACAACTGATTTGTAATTTTAAATGCACAAAGTGAAAGCTGACATCTCAGAGCAATGTCAGCAATTAAATACCTTGGAGTAAAATAACTGAAGAGTAGTAAGAGGTGAGAGGTAGCCATGGAAACATATTCATGAAAGGAAAGACGATCCATTTGCCAAGATCATTTGACTCAACCAAGACATTTGTTATTAGTCAGATATTGCTGAAATGGCTACCAGCACTTCAAATATATTAAACAGTGCAGTTTACAGCAGAGCCACATATTGTAATCTTAAGATAGGAATCTGCAGATGTTAGTGCACGGTTTCCTCATAAAGCATCATATATGAGGGGTGGGCATGCATAATGTTTTTAATGAGTGATATGAGCAAAAATGGTTTTCAAACTAGGAATAAATTGAACAGAAGAAATCAATTCCCATGCCACAGCAGATGTCATTTTATGTGAAGCGAACAATAAGCCTCTCACTCAGTTCCTCAGGCATTCACTGCACTCCAGTCCATTAGCTTTGCACTGTAGTCACTGGATCATTAGGCCCCATCCGCTTGAATAATGCAAAAAGAGCAAAGCAGGCAAATACCACTCAGCCTTATGTGCCTCTCATCTCTCAACACAGCAGGAGCCAACTAAACAACACATTATCCATCCAGTACTGTGTGCAACAACAGGCCTCCTCCCAGTGTGCAGGCAGCTGTGGTGACAACCCACAAATTATCCACTTTTACCACACTTATGAAACTGAAAAAAAGCAAGTAGTCACATGAGAGAAAAACTGAATACTATTTCTGCAAACCTGTGTCTCATAATCACATCAACTTAGCTGCAAAAACAGACGGAACAACACACCAGGAGAAACAAAGTCTTTTATCTTTTTATTGGAAGATATGACTAAAGGTTTAGTCAGTCAGGTTTAGTCAGTTTAGCAAAGATCTTTTGGTATCAGGGTACCATCAGTTTGTTTTGGTTTGCTTTCAGTGTTTAGTGAGCCTGATTGCACATAGTTGTGACTGTAAGTGGTGCAATACATGTTAACCAGGTGGTAATTTTTTATTCTGTTATTTTTAGTACTGCAAAATTATAAAAATTCACAAAACTACTTAAGAGTACATTTTTGATGTGCTGATGAAAAGGTGGTGCAGCATTGTCAATAGTGTATTTTTTTTTTAGCAGCTTTTGAAATGTATCACCCTACACTACAATCTACACTCACCGACGACTTTATCAGATAAATGCTGCTAATGCTGGGTTGGAAGCCTGCTTTGCCTTCAGAACTGTCTGATTCTTTGTTGCACAGATTAATCAAGATGTTGGAGGCGTTCCTCAGAGATTTTGGTTCATATTGACATGATAGCATCACATAGTTGTTGCAGATGTCAGCTGCACATCCATGGTGCATCCCAAAGGTGCTTTACTGGACTGAGGTCCGGTGACTGTGAACACATTGTCATGTAAAATATGTGTAAATAAAATAAAATAAAACAACTTTGATTTGATCTTTGTGACATGACTTGTTATCTTGCTGGAAGCAGTCATTAGATGATGGGTACACTGTGGTCACTAAGGGATGGACATGGTCAGCAGAAATACTCAGGTAAGTTGTTGGCATTTAAACAATGCTCAGCTGGTACTAAAGAGGCCAAAGTGTGCCAAAAATATCTCACACACCATTACACCACCATCAAGAGCCTGAATCACTGACACAAGGCAGGATGGATCCATGCTTTGTGTTATTTATGCCAAATTCTGACTCTCTGAGTGTTGCAGCAGAAATCAAATCATCAGACCAGCCAATGTTTTTCCAGTTTTCTGTTTTCCTGTTTTGATGAGCCCATACAAATTGTAACTTTTCTTCCTTGTCCTTAGCTAACACAAATAGCTCCCAGTGTGCTCTGTCTGCTGCTGTGGCCTATCTGCTTCAAGGTTCAATATATTGTGCAATCAAAGATGCTCTTCTGCATACCTTGTTGGTAACAAGTGGCT
This sequence comes from Tylochromis polylepis, assembly GCA_015107715.1. Lineage (NCBI taxonomy): Eukaryota > Metazoa > Chordata > Actinopteri > Cichliformes > Cichlidae > Tylochromis > Tylochromis polylepis. Next base: position 36,560 of record VVHJ01050800.1, on the reverse strand, counting down.
ATTTAAGTTATTGTTGCCTTCCTATCAGCCCATAGTAGTCTGGTCATTCACGTCTGACCTCTGGCAACAAGAATGCATTATCACTCACTGGATAATTTCTCATTTTTGGGTCATTCTCTGTGTGGGTCATCTCTCTAGAGATGATTATGTGGGGAAAATCCATGTAGATCAGCAGTTTCTGAAATATTCAGCAGAACCTCTGACACTAACAACCATCCCAGATTGAAAACCACTTAAATGACCTATATTCTCCATTCTGGTGCTCAGTTTGAACTACAGCAAGTCATCCTTACCATGCCTACATGCCCAAATGCAGTGAGTTGTTGCCATGGGACTGACTGATTCCTTATTTATTGGCTTTACCAAGAAGTTGGAGAGTCCCTAATATAGTGATGGCAGGCATACATTACAGATTAGGGTAGATTTATCAGTGTGCTGCTACCTGTCCTATTGCAGTTTAATTCAAACTACAGTGCATTTTGATGCTGATGGCAATATAACAGGAAGCCTACGAGCCATATATATTACTGCAGGGCATCAGAGTGTGATTATTTTATGGCCATAGAAAAGGGAACTGTGGGAATGAGAGTGATAGAATACCAGTGAAAGCTCTTTAGTCTAGACTCCAGCAGTGAAAATGAAGTAACCACTTATAGGCAACACTGAAACAGACTGAAGATAATTCCATCTGGGATGAAGAGGAAGAAAAGAAAAACAAGTTTTTAGGTTTTGGTTGACCTATAATATAAAACCATTCATTTAAACAATTCATACTAAAAGTATGAATTGTTTAACTTAAGGACAAATTATATAAATAACAATCTTAAATTGTTAGGGTTTTTTTTCTTTACATTCCTCTCTGGGTTCATCAGTCTTCATTTTTCCTCGTGCAGCTGACTATAAGCAGGGACCCTGATGACAAATGGTAGTGTCAGAGAGTTAAGGTGTTTGTGATTTGACTTCCCTGCTGATAGACATTGCAGTTCTGCCCACATCAGGGACAGAGCAGCCAATAGCATGAAGAATGTAAACCAAACGCCTGTGTGAAAAAAAAACCAATGGGAGCGAAGCTGTTTTGCTTCCCAGCCTGCCTCTGCCTGTCGCTGAATAGCACTGTTGTGCGTGCACATGTGACTACAGAAGGCGCTTACTGGTATTTAAAAATCATCGATCGGGTGCTGAAGTGGACAGCTCCTCATGCAGATAAAACAAACCAAAACAACAATGGCTCGCTTTGCTCCTTCTCATGGACGCTGAATGACGAACCTAACTTGTTGCAGCGCATTTTCTTTGAACATTTATTTTAAGCTGCTGAAGAGAAAGGCGCCGAGCTCTCTACGCAAACGGTTAGGCGGATGTTGTGACACCTGTGGCTGAATCCGGATCGCAATTTCATAAAAGGGTGGTTGGATTGTTTCACGTTCACATCCGTCCTGCAAGAGACAGGCTCCGGAGCCGTTTTATCTCGTGTGGGAAAACACAAAGGTAATCTAAAGCCTTTTAGGCTACGGACGCATTAATTTCTAAGCAACTCTCTGTATCTGCTTGCACAGGAAGGAGCATGGATAGAGAGGAATTTTCTCTCACCAGCGCGTTGAGTGTATTTGGAGAGCGGTTGGTGTGCTCCCGTGGCAACTAAACCGAGGTCAGTGGCTAAAGCATTGTTCGAATAAGCGCGCTGTTTGCAGCTCCCCCCTTTCAATCATTTCATATTTTCTAAGAAGGATATAGAGTTTTTTTTTTATCAGTCATGGGGAAAGAGGAATGCAAAACAATGCTGGACGCTTTGAACAAAGTGACCGCCTGCTACAGGCATTTGGTCATCGCTCTTGGGAGCACTTCGGACTCGCAAAACCTACGAGAGGAGCTGAAGAAGACCCGCAAAAAGGCCCAGGAGCTGGCGGTGGCCAACAGGACTAAACTGACTTCTTTGCTCAAAGATAAGACCATCAGCAAAGAGGACCGGGTCGAGTATGAGCGCCTGTGGGTGCTTTTCTCTAGTTGCATGGAGCTTCTGGAGGTGGACATGAAAAGGTCCTTAGAGATAGCACAGGATTTTCCCCTCAAGGTGCCCACAAGACACCTCATCCAGACAGGGATGACCGGCAGCACCACTACGGTGGCGGCCCGGGCCATGAGCGTGCAGAATATGAAGTACGAGGCGGACAGCAATATCGACACAGCAGACCTCAGAGACCTGCAGGCCGAGATCACCCAGGTGAGCCAGATGATGGAAGAGATGGAGATGAAGGTACAGGTGGCACCGTGGGCCGTGGAGGCGAAGCAGGAGGCAGGCGCTGAGCTCAAGTCCAACATGAGTGTAGGGAATTCCTCCGTGGGTGTCATCTCGATCTGCGAAGAGGAGCCCAAAGAAGAAGAAGGTGGCGGAGGGAGCAGGGATGCTGGTTTTGCATCAATCTGCGCTGTGATTGGATTCTTTATCATTGTTATAGTCGCTTTGGTTCTAGGCTATTTGGTCGTCAATATGTCCTGAATTGTCTAACCAAAAGCCCACCCTGATGGACATCCTGTGAAGCTGCCCAGGGAGCGGTAAGACTCTGCAGGCCCATAAGAAAGAGAAAGAGTGTTTTTTTTGGGCTTGAAAAATAATGTGGACACAGAAAAGTTATTAAGCTTTCTTGGATTTGTGAATGTATTTGGCGTAGGTGAGAAATTGCACTAGATAAGCTAAAATGTACTAGAACAATATAGCCAAAGTGTGAAAATAATGGGAGTGAGGCATAAAAAGTATTTTTGGGGGGAGGGCCAGTGGGCCATTTATTTTTGGAAGAGGGGGGGAAAAAAGGTCATAAAATTACGTGACAGAGTCTAGCCATCAGGATGATATAAACAACACGTAATCCAAGTGGATTAGTGGAAAAGCTCAAGCAGAAATGTAGCCTACAGTTAACTATTCCTCATGATGTTCTGTGGATTGATGCTTTGCACCCAGAAAATCTACTGAAATAAACAGGGGGGCATCTAAAACACGGTTGTCTTATTGATAAGATAAGATAAGATAAATAAGATAAGATAAGATAAGATAAGATAAGACTTTATTGATCCCATGGTGGGGAAATTTGTGCATTACCACAGCTCAGGTACAGATAGCAGAAGAATACAAAGAATATACCAGAATATAAAGTCAAGAAATACAAAATAAATATGATAATACACTATATACAATAGTAGTTGAGGTTCTATGTACACGCATATACAGTATGTGTTATGGATAGAGGGTTGTGGAAATATGCAAGTAATAAATTTCAACTATTCTACCACTGCTATTACTATGTAAGTAATAGATATCTATACGTATAGACATGTACATGCACACACACATGTATGAATACACATACACCATACTTACTAAATATACATATATATATACATATACATGCACATGTCCATACATATATAAGGTGCATTATGCATGAAGTGGTGACCATGTATGTCCAATGGATGTCCACAATGTCAAAATGACTCATGACATCATGATTGAGGGGTGATAGAGTCTAACTGCTGTCGGGATGAATGATCTGCGAAAGTGCTCCTTCCTGCGGCGAGGGTGTTTCAGTCTCTGACTAAAGGAGCTGCTCAGCGCACCACAGACTCATGCAGAGGGTAACGTGGGTTGTTCATGATAGATGTTACATCCTCCTCCTGCCCACCACCTCCACAGACTCCAGAGGACATCCCAGCACAGAGTTAGCCCTCCGCACCAGTTCCTGTCCGTGCACCTGTTCCCTCAGCAGGCTACTGCATAGAAAAAGGCAGCTGCTACCACAGTGTCATAGAATGTCCTTAATAGATTCCTGCAGACTCCGAAGGACCTCAGTCTCCTCAACAGGTGGAGTCGACTCTGTCCCTTCTTATACAGGACGTCTGTATTTGTAGTCCAGTCCAATTTATTGTTGAGGTGAACCCCCAGGTACTTGTAAGAGTCCACTGTCTCAATGTCTTTTCCCTGGATGTTCACCAGTATTGTAGGGGGTGACTTCCTCCTGAAGTCCATGACCATCTCCTTCTTCTTGCTAGTGTTGATTTGGAGAGCGTTGGTCTCACACCAGCCGACAAAGTCACTGATGACCCCCTGTATTCCTGATCATTTCCGTCTGATATGCATCCAATGATGGCCATATCATCTGAGGACTTTTGTAGGTGGCAATGGTCCGAATTATAACAGAAGTCAGAAGTATACAGGCTGAACAAGAAGGGTGAGAGAACCGTGCCCTGCGGTGCCCCCGTGCTGCAGATTACCACCTCGGACACACAGTCATGGAGCCTCACATACTGTGGTCTGTTGGTTAAGTAGTCGATGGTCCATGCAATCAGCTGTTTGCCCACTCCGGCTCCCTCCAGCTTCCCTCTCAGTAGTGCAGGCTGGATGGTGTTGAAAGCACTGGAGAAATCAGAAAATATGATCCTCACAGTGCTCCCTGCCTGCTCTAGGTGAGAGAGGGATCGGTGCAACAGTGTCATCCACCCTGATTCCAGAGGGGTAGGCGAACTGCAGGGGGTCCATCGCTGAGCTCACCAGTGGGCGAAGGTGGTGTAGGATGAGCCTCTCCATGGTCTTCATCAGGTGAGAAGTCAAGGCCACAGGCCTGAAGTGATTAGGCTCCACACAGGAAGTCTTCCACAGTTCAGAAATCCTCTCCAGACTCAGGCTGAAGATGTGCAGGACCACCTGACAGAGCTGGTCTGCACAGTCCCTGAGCATTCTGGAGCAGATTCCATCCGGACCTCCTGCCTTCCTTGCCTTCGTCCTCTTGAGCTGACTTCTCACCTGATCAGCTGCGAAGTAGATGTGGGGTTGGGCTGGAGTGGGGGATTGGGCTGGCTCTGTTGTGGGTAGATGTGTGGATGGGGGTGAAGCAGGGTGGTGGTGTGAGGAGAACTCAGGT
>VVHJ01050800.1:5124-25182 GCA_015107715.1 Tylochromis polylepis | reverse complement strand
TTTTTGTTTTTTTGTTGTGGGGGGGGGGGGGGGGGGGTTGTGTTTTCGTGTGATCAGCAGCAGCTTTGTGTTCAGTAATGGGTTTCGCTTCCATTTTTGTCAAGAGAATTTTCAAGTTGTTTTTCTTGATTTTAATTTAAGTATTCCTGCTCGTTCAGATCGTTCACTTTTTCTGGGAAAACAATCAGGAAATTTGTTTAAGATGTTTTTGCAGGATTTTCTTGGGAGAATACATTCCTTCATGGTCCTTTCTGTCAGGAGGAACATGTTAAAACTTATTCATTCTGAGAAAGGGCTACATAACAGTACAAGTGGAGACACCAAGTCTGTATGAACATGTCTGCTTCAGGGTCTGTGCTGCTATTGCCTCTGCAATGTGCTGTGCCCCATGCAAGACGCTCAGGAGGTGTTTTGTTTAACTGTAGGACAAATAGCTATCATAACTATCATGTTTTGTGTGTTTCTAGTCTGATAACCTCCACTTCTTTGCTCATAGGTGCTTGTTGGGCTACATAAGGATAATAGGCAAATTGTAAATTAGTGCTACTTGTGTGTGGCATTTCTTAATTTGCTGTGTGTGACTTTTTTTAATATACACATCAATAGTGACATGAAGTAAGAGCAAGAGGGCAAGACTAAAGCAGGCTTTCTTCTAATTGTGTAGTGTAAAATGAAAGGATTGTGTTTATCCTGCTGTATGAAATGGTGATGTTATTATGGTATCCATTTAGTCCTAATTTCAGTGCAAAGAGTGCTGTGATACTCTCAAAGACACTGCGGCAAGAGGTTTGATTTCTGTGGGGAATATGGATTTCCACTGTATAGATGGTTTAATAATTTGAATCATATTTCATGCAAAAAAACATCCAAACATTTGCTTCTCCAGTGCACCATCAGACTCTCTCTGTTTTATGTATTTGTAAATTGAGTGTGTCATGGTTTTGGAGTGGCTTTCCTTTCAGGAAACCGTAGTGGATATTTTTCACTATTTCATGGCATTTTAGAGATATTGAAGGAGGAAATAATTAGAGGATTAATTCCTAATGAAAACAATGGTTGGTTGTATCCTAGAAACTGGCATAGAAGCTATCAAAAGAAACACAGAGCTATTCAGCTGGCTTTCATAAGGAAAAAGCTTAAAATATTCACAATTTAGAGCCAGAGAATTTTTAAAATATATTTATTTATTTTGTTTGTTTATGTCAGATAATAAATTAATATTACCTAGTTTGAGGTCTAGGTCAGCTGCCAACAGGCAGGAAAAATATTTTGAGTGTAATTTATGCAAAGTTTTGCCCCAAAGCATTAAGGTTTTCAAAACACACTATGATATGTGTTTAACCTAACATGTCATGAACTAATCCTCTGTTGTCTCTGCTTTTTTAGATAAACCATCATGATTCCCGTCACAGAGCTCCGGTACTTTGCTGACACCCAGCCAGCGTACCGCATCCTGAAGCCATGGTGGGACGTTTTCACCGACTACATCTCGATCGTCATGCTGATGATTGCGGTGTTCGGTGGGACGCTGCAGGTCACACAGGACAAGATGATCTGCTTGCCTTGCAAGTGGTTCGTTAATGACTCGTGTGAGGTCATGCCCATGCCGAATCTGACCACCCATTACGCACCGGAACCCAAAGGCATTCAGTATGACCTAGACCGACATCAGTATAACTATGTAGACGCAGTCTGCTATGAGAAAAAACTACACTGGTTTGCCAAATATTTCCCCTATCTGGTGCTACTCCACACTTTAATCTTCCTGGCCTGCAGCAACTTCTGGTTTAAGTTCCCCCGCACGAGCTCTAAAGTGGAGCATTTTGTCTCCATCCTCCTCAAGTGCTTCGACTCCCCGTGGACTACCAGAGCTTTGTCTGAGACCGTGGTGGAGGAGAGCGATCCCAAGCCTGTGGGAAAAATGAACGGTTCGATGGACAAAAAGGCCTCAAGTGTGAGCGAGGATGTTGAGGCCAGTGTGCCCATGCTCCAACGAACAAAGTCCAGAATTGAACAAGGAATTGTCGATCGCTCTGAAACTGGAGTTTTAGATAAAAAGGAAGGGGAGCAGGCCAAGGCCCTTTTTGAGAAGGTTAAGAAGTTCAGAATACATGTAGAGGAGGGTGATATAGTGTATCGCCTTTACATACGTCAGACCATTATCAAGGTAATAAAGTTTATACTGATATTTGGCTACACAGCCTACTATGTAAAACACATTAGCTTCATTGTGCTGTGCAGAGAGAATATTCAGAATCTAACCGGGTACAGCACGTTCCATTGCGCTCATCCGTTAGCAACACTTTTCAGGATTTTGGCCTGTTTCTACATCTCCCTGGTAGTGGTTTATGGACTCATCTGCATGTACACTCTTTGTTGGATGCTCAGCCGCTCCCTGAAACGATACTCCTTTGAAGCAATCCGCGAGGAAAGCAGTTACAGCGACATCCCAGATGTAAAGAATGACTTTGCCTTCATGCTACACATGATAGATCAGTATGACCCTCTTTACTCCAAGCGCTTCGCTGTGTTTCTGTCAGAGGTGAGTGAAAACAAGCTGAGGCAACTCAACCTGAACAATGAGTGGACACTGGAGAAGCTGCGGCAGCGTATCACCAAGAACTCCCAGGAGAAGCTGGAGCTGCACCTCTTCATGCTCAGCGGGATTCCAGACACGGTGTTTGATCTGATTGAACTAGAAGTGCTCAAGCTGGAACTTATTCCAGATGTGACTATCCCCCCAATCATCGCCCAGCTTTCCAACCTAAAAGAAATGTGGCTCTATCACACCCCAGCTAAAATTGAGGCTCCAGCTCTGGCCTTCCTAAGAGAGAATCTGAAGTCCCTCCACATTAAGTTCACTGATATCAAGGAGATTCCGTTGTGGATCTACAGCCTGAAGAATCTCAGAGAGCTGCATCTAACCGGGAACCTGAGTGCTGAGAATAATCGTTTCATTGTCATCGATGGGCTCCGAGAGCTCAAAAGTCTCAAAGTGCTACGGCTTAAGAGCAACCTCACTAAGCTTCCCCAGGTGGTAACGGATGTGGGTGTGCACCTTCAGAAGCTCTCCATCAACAATGAGGGCACCAAACTAATGGTGCTCAACAGCCTAAAGAAAATGGTCAACCTGACTGAGCTGGAGCTCATTCGTTGCGATCTCGAACGTATTCCGCACTCCATCTTTAGCTTGCACAACCTGCAGGAGATCGACCTGAAGGACAACAATCTGAAGACGATAGAGGAGATCATCAGCTTCCAGCACCTGCACCGCCTCGTGTGCCTGAAGCTGTGGTACAACCAGATTGCCTACATCCCCATTCAGATTGGAACACTCACCAACCTGGAAAGGCTCTATTTGAATAGGAACAAGATAGAGAGGATCCCCAGCCAGCTTTTCTTCTGCCGCAAGTTGCGCTTCTTAGACCTGAGCCACAACAATCTGACCAGCATCCACCCAGATGTGGGCTTCCTCCAGAACTTGCAGTATTTTGCAGTGACAGCAAACAGGGTGAGTAGTAAAAGTTCTCAAGTTCTCTCATTCTGCAATCACGTTTCCACCCCTCTATCTTTCTCATAGATGACAGCAAGGTTAACTTAAAAACCTGATAAGTTGTTGACGAAGGTCAGCCCTTATAAATACCTAGCTGTTCCTGGTGTAGAATTATGACTTAGAAGATAACAGTATGACTGCAGTGCTTCCCATACAAAGACTTTACTTAGGTGGGCCACCCAGGTATATTGACAGCTGTCCAAGTCTTTGTCTAAGGGCGTTTTTATAGTTTGTTTATGCCGGTCCAAATTAGCTGATGAATTTGTAAACTTGTAGCTTTTTCCTGTGGTTTGGCTTCTTTTCACACACAGAAAAATCCAAGTGAATTCCAAGCAAACCAAAATGTGTCATTGCTATGTATTTATTACAAAGTGTATATGGTATTATATGTATAATGTGTCCCTTTTCTCCACAAATCTAACCTCGCTCACTGTATTAAGGTGGCAGATTATCATAAACTTGGTTATTTTTCATTGATATGTTCAATCATGCTAAAAATTCACAGTTGGATTGGAGCCTGTGGTTTCTGGTGAAGGAAATCATTTAAGCCTTAACTCAGTTATTTGCTTTGGGGCATTTCATTCACATTCATTCACTGTGAGAATTTAAAGAAACACTTGGTGAATTCTCCTGATAATACTGTTTTGAACACTGAGCATGCACACAGCATCATGTGTTTTTCAGTAAAGGTTATTATTACTGCTGTTTTACTAGATTTTCTTCTGCGCTTGCCTGCTGAAAATAGCTTCCAGCAGGTTTGTGTGCAGCTACAAATAGCTCCATTAAATGGGGTCCTTTTGATGTTTCGGGCTCCCGGGGCCTCTTTTCCTTAAAATCCTCTTTAAACTTCCAGCACATTATCTATCCAAATAAAAAAAAAAAAAGGTTATTAATGTTTAGAGGTTTTTTAACAGAGTGTGATTACATTGTTGTTTTCAAACAAAGGTTCATGGTACACAAAGTAAACGCAAGTCCAAAATTTGTTCAAACCTTTAAGTCTTTAGCGGACATGCACAAATTGTGAAATTCTTTGCCTATATCACATTCTGGTGGTTAGATTACAAACCCACTGTTATTTTATTGTTCTAAATATCACATTTGAGTGAGATTAAATTCCAGTTGTACAATTTTACGTAGTATTAGGTGTTTGCTCCATAATGTAAGTCGCTGGGACAATTCAGAATGGAGAAGAATCTCTTTATGGGGTTGTGTCAGGAAGGGCATCCTGCGTAAAATTCATAATCAGATGTAAAATCCAACATTTGGAGCTAGCCGCTCTGTCGACCCATAGCTTTACTGTTGAGCACCAAACTCGTGGGACATGGGAATGTTTTTTTTTAGCTAAGCTTTGAAAGACCTAGTTGCATACATGATTTGTCAAACACATGAATGTATTATTGTTTTAAAAATCCAATAAAACTTGAATAAAACATTAGCTGTCTAAACATCAGCTCTCCTCTGCTCGGTTGATCCCACTTAAAAGGACAAGTTTCTTTGTTAATAGCCAGCGCTCCAGCTACCTAAACTAAGCTGGTTAAAAATGCACACAGTAGTTATACTTGGTAGAATTGTGTAATAAGGCTTTAATAAAAGATTACAAGTAATCTAAAATGATGCTTAGATTCTGTTTACTGGTGTGATACTCAACTCTCAGAGCCAGCATCCAATAACGGCTGAAATTTACCAAACCTGGCAAAACATTTGAACCAATCAAATCACATTTAGCAAGAGCTTCCTCGGGTTCTTGGCCAATTTTGTCCGTCACCATTACAGATGCTTTATTTTATTGTTACTGTTATTAAAATAACTCAGCCGTTTAAAAGTCTTTTATCTCGTCATTGCTGTCTTTAAGTTGCTATAGTAAATGTTGTATCTGTTCATAGCAGTCACCAGAGCTGATACTGGCCGACACCGTGTTCACCCATATATCACTGCATGCCTAGTTTTGATTTTGTTCCTGTGATCCTGCCTGTTTGTCGCGTTTTTAATTGGTTAGCATCTGAAATTATGTGATCTATAACTGTGCTGCTTATTATGTGAAACATCTTTTGCTTAGTAACTGCCTCAGCAGGCCGGGGTAACTGCAACCTCCTCCTTTCCTCTCCATTTCAGATTGAGACATTGCCCCCAGAGCTGTTCCAGTGTAAGAAACTTCGTACTCTGAATCTGGGGAACAACTGCTTGCAGACGCTGCCGTCACGTTTTGGGGAACTGACCGGGTTGACTCAGCTGGAGCTGCGAGGGAACCGTCTGGAGTGTCTTCCGGTGGAGCTCGGCGAGTGCCGGCTGTTGAAGAAGAGCAGCCTGGTGGTGGAGGAGGACCTGTTCAACACGCTTCCCTCAGAAGTGAAAGAGCAGCTGTGGAGGGCCGATAAGGAGCAAGCCTGAGCACAGTGGACAGCTGCAGAGGAGAGAAGTTTAATCAGAGGAACGAAGAAGCAGTGAAACTTTGTGAAACTTTGAAGGTGATGCAGCAGTTCTGGCCTCACAGGCACAGGAAAGTGATGGCTTTTTTTGGAATTGTCTCATGCCCGTCAGTGGAATAATCTCATAACCTAGCTTGGTGATGAAAGGTGGTTTGGTATTGTGGCCTTTCAGTGTTTCATCCAGGTGATGTTGAGTATGCATGCCACAATAGGAACTGTCCAAAGCAAATCTGTTTATTTAAACTTTGCACGATTCAACCTTGCCAGTGATCTACATGTGCTGATTATCACTACTTTACTATCAACAGGAAATATGCACAGAAAAGTGTTAGCCTGACATTCTCTGGCCTCGAGACTGAAAATCACTTTTGAGTTTTATACGGTTACATCTGCAGATGAGGTGCAGCGTGCCTCACTGTGCTAGCAAATGTAATTGAACGAATTACAGCGCAACTGATAGCCAATGTGTTGAGGCATGAAGCTTCGCCGTGTTGTTTTTCCTTCTGGCTCTCTTTATGCTCGACTTGCTCGGAGGCATCTTTTTATGTAGACAAAATTACTTGATGAAGATTAGCAAATCATCTCACGGGTGATCTCACAGCTTAGGCCTTAGCTCAGAAGACGGACTTCAAAGAAACAAAGCTGTCAAATATTCAGTGGAAACAAATGGGAACACATAAAGTAACAGTTCATTGTCTAAATACCCTGCAGCTGTTAAACTATAACGTCAGTCTGTGAGGCAGGCTGTTTGTTAACTGCATGGGAAGTTATGGTGGACAAATCCATCTTCTTTCTTTGAATCTTTTCGTTTCAACGACCATTATAATTTTTTTGAGTGTGTTACTTTATCAGATTTAATATGACACCCTGTAATGTGCTGGAAAAAGGCCAAGAATTTATTCTGGTGTACTTTTAAATTGTACCATACATTAGCATCATGTTTGGGCCTGTGAGAGGGGCTGTTTTAGGGTGAATAATGGAATGCAACGTTATGCACAATAGACGTGTAGTTTTGTTTTTGCATTTATTTTTAAAAAATTGTCAAAGCTATACCTGTATTATTGTTATTTTGTTACCTTTGCTATGTTGTAATTACAGTGTAATTACATGGGGTTAGCTGTCCTTGCATTACAAGTCACGGCAGATTTCTTTTTGGTTTGGTTTGGTTTTTTTAGTTAAAATATATGGAGCTTAGACACTGCTAATCACACATGGAGTAAATAATACACTTTAAAAAATGAGCAAGAATGAAGGTACTTTTTTCTTCTTTTCTTTCTTCTTTTTTTTTTAAAAATGCGCCATATGAGTTATGAAGCTTTAGTCAAGTTTTACCTGTGTGAGACTCCCAAAGGAAATGAACTGCAGATGTGAAAATGGAAAATTTAGATACTTCCTGTCTGAGAAGAGTTGAGTCAAGCTTCAAAAGCAGACACTTATATGTAATCTGTTTATCTAAGTGACAGATGAGGACAAACAGGAAATGGAAGAGTGGAGAAACGTTTAGATCAAACAACAGAAGGGAAACATTTGCAGAGAGAGAAAACGAACATGCAATATGTGATTCCTACCATCTATGGACCAAATTAATGTAACATGCGTTGTTTGCTTGAAACACTTTCCTTATTAAGGCCTTTGGATTTAATAGCATCATTTGGACTAATTCTGCCATGTTTACCCAGCCAAGCATCTCTTGCAGCTAATATGGCCTTAGATTTTACAAGCTTTATACCCCGGGAATGATTGCAAACATCACAATCTTGGCTTGTTTTTTATTTCTTGTGCTGTGAAATGTATAGCTGAAATATTTAATGTGTTTGTTTCCCGTGTACCGTATTCTTCCTACCGGCTGTTTTTCTCGTTTGATTCAAGCTTTTTAAAGGAAGGTTAACTCTAATGATACAATTATACCTTTGTTCACGGTATATTTTGTTTACTGAGGCCTTGACCGAATCCAAATGTCCTTGTAGGGGGAACTAGTAAAGCGCTCCCACGCGGTCTTAAAAGACAGAAACAGGAGCCTTAGCTTTGGGTGAGCTGACGAGCAACTAGTGCTAACATTGAAGGCAGAGATCGCAGATGGAAGCAAAAGGGAATGACGCCAGAGAAAGCGAGTCATTCAAAGGAAATCTCAGCTTTTCTGGAAAGGATTGAATGCTTAAATGTAATTACTTACATGCTGGATAAACATGAGCTGTGCCAAGTATGTGGATAGTGACTGTTGGCCTGCTGACCTGCCAAACAATCCACAAAAATAGGCAAGTAAATAATGTAGTTGCATAGAAATGTATATGATATTGGGCTGTAACTGACCTTCGATACATCAACAAGCAGTGGAACAGCTTTTATATCAGTCCAAAATAAGTTTAATACTGGAACATGGCTCATTGCAGTGGTACAGTTTACTCTAAGTTAGCCCATCTATTCTGATTATTGATTGTTATTATTTTTTAAAAACAGTGTATCGTGTTGTTCTTCATTGTTGCCAATACATAGCGTTCCTTTTATTGATAATTAAGGTTTTTATTTCAGGAAAGTATCACATACAAAGCACTAATAACTGGCCTTAGTCACCTTTAGTTTGTCTGTAAAGCTCTCTGTTTGCACACAGCACTTAAGCAGTGTACAGTGGTACTGATGGCAGACAGAGCCCGACCGATATCGATACCGATATTTGGTGACTTAAAAAGCCAATACTCTGATATATCGGCCGATATTTTTCTTTTCTCTTTCAGACGCACTAAACATTAACGGATTCTCTTGATATATTTTATGTGTTGTTATTTATTCACCTACGCTCTGCTCGGATCAGGCGGCTGTTGTGTTTGCACCGTTCCAAACATATGTTGACGAAAAAGGGAGGTTGCAGAATGCCCTCTGGTGGACAATCTATGCAACATCAACACATCCCATCTTTTCTTTTTTTTAAATTTCCATTTATCAACTGTTGTAAATGCCAATACCAATACACTGGCAAATAGCTAATACTGGGCAATAATATTGGTGTGTTCTAATGGCAGACTTTAGATTTACAAAGCCCTGGTTGCTTGATTTGAGCCCAAGGATAACAACTGTATGCACATTTTTTGTGCATACAGTTCACATCAGTTATTAAATTTTAGCCTTAACATGTGGGTCACATCATTAGTTCTGGATGTTCAGACATAGATATAAAAACTTAAATTAATTCCTAGTAGAGCCTGTAAAGTCAGTATAACTCCTGAAGATGGATGGTGCCATAACAATCATTCTTAGGGTATTGCTGGGAGCCCATTCGCACTCTATCACACTATTTTGCCAAAATTCCCATGAATGTGTTTTATCTGGATGTTTGTTTGTTTTTTATGCATATGTTTGGACACATATGCACAAATATTATGGTGACGAGTTGCCTTGGAAATTTTTGTCGAGTCCTTCAGAGCCGTGACTCGGTTGTACAGTCCTTCACTGTCACTTCCCTCTGAGTCATGCGTCTAATTTTCAGCCCACTCCCTTTTCCGTTAGTGAATCAGGTGAAGGTCCGAGAAAAAGGTCAGTCAGACATTCCCACAAAACCAAAAGGAGGAAGTTTTGATGACTCATATGTGCTCGTTGGTTACATGAAAACTCTAGCAGTTTCATATATAGTCTCAGCATATTTTCACCCAAACACATTAAGTTAGTGTGTATAAAAGCTTTTTTGTTGTTGTTGTTGTTGTTGTTCCTTTTTTTTATTTTCCAGCTTTTCCTAATTCTTTTTGTGTGTTTCTAAATTATGTATCACTTGGGCAGTGTTTGTGTGAAACAGCGTGACTGGTCAGTTTATTCTTGCTCATAATTATCATTCATACTGCTGCTGGTTTCCCTTTGGACACTGCTGTTTTTAAACAAACAAAACAGGACTTGACAACTGAGCAGAAACGACTCTCGACAATCTTGACTTACTGTAAATGGAGGTGAGCTCACCCTCCAGTGTGGGCATTGTGTACAGCAGTACATCATCTGTTAATATTTCCCAAGAGTGTACATTTCCAGACAGTTTCATTTCCTTTTCATTGCCCCAGATTTTTCTTAAACTGCCATGGTTGCATTATATTCACATCTGCCTGTGTATGGAACATAAATCATGATTGTATTTGCTCTGTACAATGAATTCATCTCTGTATTCTGATGCCTGTAGATCAGGGAAAACGGTTCATTTTCATCCATTTCATTTGAAAGCATGTCTGCGTTGATACTGAAAGGAACGCTTTTAAACCTAAGCAGCGATCACGTTAAATGTAAACTGAAAGTTGGATGGACGGACTTGTTTCACTCAGCACTGTCTGTATCACAAGGCCTTTTATTAATTGTTGCCAAGTGGACCGAACACTGGCTTTTTAAGTGGGACGTCTGTAACAATGGACAACTGAACTTTGCCTAATGTTCAGGCTCTCCTTTTGTACCATTATAACATATGAAAATAAAATAAAAGTTAAAATTCTGTTTCTTGAGTGTGTGGATGATTGTTGGTCAAGTCCTGAGCACTGTGTTTGTTAGACCTTTGCTACTGCTGACATTTGACTTGTCTTTCTCTTCCTCGGACGTGGAACATCCAGAGTATGCAAAATCATTTTTAGCAGCACACTGTGCCGCCACTGACTAAGAGAATGACAATTTGTTGTCAGTGTATGCCCTTTGCTGCACTTCTTGTAGGAAAGGTTGAGATAACCCTTGTTTGTATCCACTCTTACTGAACAGTTTTTTTCCTTCTCAGATTTTTTTAGCAGATTGTAAATACAGATTATAGTAGTGTTCTACTTTCCAGTCCTATGTTGTGATTCTTTTAGACAGATGTATTAGAATAGAGTAGTTGTTCTCACTTTATTAAGAAGAATTCCAGTTACATGCGTACATGGCTATATTCAGCAGAGGTGGGAATCACCAGACACCCCACGATACGATATTTTGCAGTGTGCAGAGTATTGCAGTAACAAATACTGCGCTTTATCACTTTTTAAACTGCAAATTATGTCCTCAAAGTTAAACTTTTCCAATATCCAATTTATTTAATTCAAATTTTTAATTAATTTTACATTTTATTTATTTAAAAATGTAAAGTAAGACTGTCAAGCACACCAACACTATAACTAAAAAAACAAATGTTGCCATATGTTGGAGTCAGTCTGCGAATGAGTTGAATGGGGTCAAGTTGGCAATTGCGTGAAATGTTGATATCGTGATAAATCATCAAAGCTCACATTTCTGTTGCTGTCTAATTCATATTTAACTCATTTATTACATTTTCGCTCAGCAGCCTTTCTGTTCTAAAGGAATATAGCCAGAATACAACCAGCTGAGTCGAGTCCCCTGGAGTTGACAAAAGGCTCATTCAGACTGATGGTGACATGTTGGTAATCTGTCTGCATTTAGAAATAAGACAGCAATTATTTGCAAAACTTGAAAAATCTGTCTGAGAGTAACTGCACCCCGTCCAAGTCAGACTGCAGTTGTTAAATGAAATGCAATCATCAGGCAGCCACCGATGTATTTTTTGTAGTTGGAAGGAGGTTGATGTCCTACTCATGTGACTGAACCATCAGATTGCTCTGAATTAGGAGGCAGCTTTGTGACCAGCGTTGGATGGGTTTCCAGTTGAGCTGATTTAATCTAAGTTTGCTTAGGTTACATTATCTCACACTAGTGGTGCATGAGATGAGCCCTTTTGTTTGTAATATTCAAAGAGCATTTTCAATTATGTAATAAAATATTGATATTTGGTGTCCTTGTATCAATAAAATATTAACGCGCAAATTATTGTGATACTGTGCTGTATGAATTTTTTTCCTCAGCAATAAAGTTTTGAAATGTTTTTCAGAGAGAAATATTGTATTTTTAATCCAGCACTATTTATCACAGAGTTGTTAATTAATTAATTAATTTTTTAAAAACACAGTGGAACGCTATCAGTCATGGATTGGCCTCCCCAGAGCCCGTACCATGACATTATTGAACCAGTGTGGGATCATCTTGACAGAGATTGGAAAAAGAAGGCAGCCAACATCCAAAGAAGAGCTTTGAATGTCCTGCAAGGAACCTGGAGAAATATTCCAAAAGAGTATATAAAGAAATTAGAAGAAAAGCTTGACTGTATTGAAGGATAAATGTGGTCATACCAAATACTGAATTTCAAACTTGTTAGAACAGTGCAAACTATGTTTGCCTTATATACTGTATTTCCATGTGTATTTGTACATATTTCAGTAAACAGGTGTACCAGTTTCCCATTTTCCTAGCAGAATTGCACGATTAAAGCATTTATTCTTTTAATAATCATCTAAAATTCATCATTTCTCAAATAATTCTGGTGAATAATTATGATGCAATACATTGAAGTATAGCAGGTAGAAGTCTGCTCATGCATCTGTAATAACAATAAGAAAACGAGTGTTGGTGGCTGCTTTACTATTTTTACTGAAGTAAAACCTATAAGTAGGCGTCCTTCTCTCACCTCTACTTGCAACCCCCTAAAGCAAGTCCCGACTTAGTGATTGGACAAAATGAGGACATCTATTCTGTCTGACAAAAAAGCAAGGGATGGAAGCTCTTTCAGTATATAATATACACTGTATCTGCAAAAGGCTTTGTTCTGGTCGGATGCTTTTATTTTAACTTTATTAACATGACTGTTCTTAATATATCATTAGATTTAACCAGTAGTACTTAGTAGTATCATATGAAGTACTAAAGGAAATGTTTGGGAAATATATTTAAATATAAGTAGCAACAGTGTTATATAAGAGTACTCTATTGTAAGCATTGCAAGTTTATTTTAAATTGTGTTGTTATTTTATGCAAATAGCCGAAGTGGCCGCCAGTCGGCGCTGGGATTCACTTTTGTTTGTTTACATCAGCGACATGAGCGACACATAGTGGTCATTCTATGGTACTACGGCACAGTGAAAGAGTTAAAAGTCCAAAAATCCTATTACGGTCTCTGTATGATAACGCTTTAATTGAAGTAGACACGTCACGTGGTCGGAAACGAGCAAGCTGTGTGTCACCAGGGGGAAAGACGCAGGCGCATCAATCCCGTGTAGTGGATTTCTCCCAGCGGAACGCCATGGATTTTATGACGGATCAGGATGTGCAGAGGGTGAGGATTTCTTTCACATACCGACGAAGACACATGGAAGTGCAGTTTATAGTTAAATTACCAATGCTCAGTTAAATAATTAACAATTTGATCACTGTTTGCTTCGAATAGAGAACAGTTTTATTTTTGCAATGTCGAATATGCATCAGTAGCCTCTTCCGTATTATATATGGTAATAAGATTGTATTTTGTCGCTGTATTCAAATGAAAAGTATGCACATTTCAAGTTCATTGCACAACACCCTGCAGCCACAAGTGGTCTACTGACGTCAGCAAACGCCCCCTGTTTCAGCTAGGAAAACACCATATGTGCCTTTAGGAGTAAATTCCCCATTTTCCAACACTTACTCTGTTCTTGTAAGGTACAGAAAGGCAGGAACTAACCGAGGCCATGCTGTTTCCATGTGTATTTGTGTGTATTTAAACATATTATAATCTTGCAGTAGTTTGCAAGATTGTAGTAGAATATATATTTGAACTATCTGATGGTAACTGTTTTCCAGCACATTCTCTCTGATTGGGTTCAATCCTAAGCAGCAGAAAACAGAACAATGCTGCAGATCCATAGAGCGGACAACAAACAGTTCATTAAAACATGTTTTTCTTTTTCCTGTTGTTGGACTATGATGCAGCTGTCATACTTAAGAAATCAGTATCACAAGACACTCATTAGCCAAGAATTTAAAAAAAAGAAAGAAGAAAGCTCACATATTTTATACAGCTGTTTTAATGTAATTATGCAATTTTAAACTGGGAATGTCTTAATATGTAGAATGTGTTTCATGTGTCATGACTGTGGGTTAAACTCTGGGTGTGACTTCAGTTTGAGATGTGAATGAGACCTTTGTGTGAAAAGCAGGCATGGAAGGTCATTAGGGCAAGCCTCGATGCTTCAGTTATTGCTCCCTCTGTCCTGTGAGTGGCTCAAACCAACTTTCCTTCGGCTTGATAGTACCAGGAGGATGGATACGTGGTTCTGGACGGGCTGCTGACCTCCCAGGAGTGCAATGAACTGAGGCAGAGGATGGCAGAGATTGTGGAGCGGATGGATGTCCCCGAACACTGCCGCACCACCTTCTCTACCTACCATGATGAGCAGCTAAAAAAACAGGTGACCCAATGAGCAACGCCGCACGGGATTTTTAATACTGTCAGCTTTCCACTGAACAATGTTTCTTTCATATGCTTCCAATGACATCACCACTTGCAGATGCAGGTAAGGCATCTGAATTAGTGCGCTCCCTCCTTAGTGATCAGACCCATGTAGTCTTTCTACAAATTAGCTCCCTTCAGATTTACAGTTATTTGCCTCGACCTCTTTGACCCTGCTAGCAGATGCTTATGTCAACAGTGTAGTCAGTGTGGGTGTCTTTCCTCTCTGTAATGCAATGTTCCCCTCTGACCTGCAGGGAAATGCTGACTATTTCATCACAAGTGGAGATAAGATCCGATTCTTCTTCGAGAAAGGGGTTTTTGATGACAAAGGTGAACTCCAGTGAAATTCTTTCTACACTGTCAGTGATTTCTCATGCTGTGAAACTCCAAAATGAGATGATGCTTTTCTCACCTCGCAGGGGAGTTTATTGTACCCAAGCAGCGGTCGCTAAATAAAGTTGGACATGGTGAGCTTTTGGGGTTTTCCAACAACACGGGGCCTATAAACTGCTGCCTAAAATCTCCTAACTGCTAGTCTTTTTTCTTTTAGCACTGCATGCTTATGAGCCTTTGTACGAAAAGGTTACACATTCGCCCAAAGTCCAGGTGAGCTAACAGGTTGATGGAGTGAAAGAATGATTTACTGAGTCACAGAATAACTAACTCTCCAATGAAATGTCATTCTCCTAGGGCATAGCTAAAAAGCTGGGCCTAGTAAGTCCTGTGATTCTCCAAAGTATGTTCATATTTAAGGTAAAGTGTTTTAAATGGCCTTGCAGTGTTAGTCAATGCTACATAATGACTTATTAAAATGTAAATATTGAAATAAGGACTTCATCTTTTACAGCAACCAGGCATCGGTGGGGAAGGTAAGAAAATTCAGCTGAATATGTTTGTCAGTAATGAGTACACATTTCCCATCACATTTTTTTAACCACTTAAAAAAATGTAAGAAAAAAATCCCTTCTGATCCTTATTTTTGTCTCACATTAAAGACACTCAAATTTGGTATAAAAACACGAACGTAAAGGCGGTAAAAAACTGACATAAAAACCATGTAAATAATGGAATATTTACACTGTGGCCAAATTATTAGGAATACCGGTGAAATCTGTTCTGTCATGAATTCCACCTTTTGTTGATGGTAATTTATGTTAACAGGGTGCCAAAATACTGCCATGACATTTCATTCTAGTGAAAGTGAGGCTTGAAAGCGACTATCCTAAATGCAGGTTGTCATTATTCTAAATCCCATCAATATTTGTTTTGTAATGAAGCTGAATTTAAGTTGTAGTAGGAACCTTTTTTAAGTTTAAAAAGTTCAGTGTTTTTCAGATGCTGTATAATATGACCTATTTTTCCAACCCATGACTGAAAATGTTCCATTGTGTGTTTAGTTGTATCCAACTGTGCTTTTACTGCATTGGCAGTGCGTTTGCGGTCATTGTCACGGTGATGGTGTTGCATGGTGGATCAAAATCTGACTGTACTTTTCTGCCTTTTCAATTCCACCAACTGAAATTTAGCCCTAAACAATGACAGAGCCTCCGCCATGTTTTACAGATGGTTATATGCACAGATTTTAGGTCTGCCGCTTCTTTCTGTCCAGTTTCCTCAAATTTTTTAAGGACACACGGCACACCAAGGCAAGATATGCCAAGTTTTTGGCTGATAGCTGATTGGGAATTACAGTGTCACGGACAAAATATAGTTTTATGGAAAGGAAATTAGAGATTTATTTTGTGACAGGCTTCTATTAACAAAGTAAACACAGCACTGGTTCATCTGTTTAGTTAGATGCCTTATTTATTCTATTTATTCTTGAATAATTCATGGGTCAGTTTTAGCTTGGCTTAACAAACAGACAAACAAAAAAACCCAAACTAAAATCAGATAAAAGACTGGACTGAAAATGAGTGACAAAGTGGAAAATGTCCAAAGAAAAACATCGAAAGACCCTCAGAAAGCCTGGAGAACTATTCCTGAAGACCACTTTAAAAATTACAGGAAAGCCTGGCGCCCTGGAAACAAAATATAACGAAGTGAAGGAAGGCTCAAGACTTTTGCACAGAACAGTAAACATATGAAGACAACTCTGGAGCTCTAACGAGATATTTTAAGACTTATGAGAACAATGTCACTCAAAAATGCCTCAATTTAAGCAAAATTCTAAACATCGAAAATACAGGAGACAAATCTCTCAGAAAGGCATGAAAGCTTAACTCAAATTTTTGATAAAGGAACTCATAATTTTGAGTTAGTTCTCACCCAGCGTAAAAATCTGCCAAATCTAACATGTGGAGCTACCTGCTGTGACTAAGAGAACAGCTGAAAGAAACCATGCACATCTAAAATATATATAAGGATCAGTGTTGTCGTTGTATTTATGAAGTTTAGAAGGGGTTGTCTGTATACATTCACATAATTTTAAATGATATCCATAGCAGATTTTTGTGTGTTTCATAGTGACACCACACCAAGATGCCACATTTCTGTACACGGAGCCCCTGGGCAGAGTTATGGGGTTGTGGATTGCCCTGGAAGATGCTACTGTTAACAATGGCTGCCTGTGGTTTATCCCAGGATCACACAAAAGTAAGTAGCTACCAGAATGTCTATATACTGTATATGTTATCCAGCTACTACTCTGCCACACATTTCAGAAATAGTTTTTAAGGTATATTTATTGCATGTTATCATTTTATATTTTCTCTTTTTGCCCCAGGCGGTATCACGAGACGTATGGTGCGTACTCCAAAGGGCACCTTTCCTCTGACGGACTTTATCGGTAGAGAGCAGGCATATGATGAAGAGAAGTTTGTTGCCACACCAGTTAAAAAAGGTCATTAGCATGAGTCTAAATTTAGTTGGTGATTGATGGATGAATTTTTGAGTTTTGTGACATTTTGCAACTGAAATTGTAAAAAATTTGTTGTTGCTTATAAAGAAACTTTCGACCGTCGACAGTTCAGGACAGGTCACCCTAGATTGAATGCCATGGGTTTTTTTCTTTTTTGCACTTTGATAAAAAAATACACACCAACCACCACACTGACACTTATTTTTCTGTAAGTTAACCAAAAAAATATAACAAATATGACTTATCAAACTCTGCAGGTTCTGGTAGTTTATATTAGATGTGCAGTTTTCTCTCATTTGGAATCCTTATGCTAAGCTAAGCTAACTGGCTAGCTGCTTTAAACATGCTAAGAATTGCATTAATCTTTATATTCTCCACCTTGTAAATTAAGTTCAGTTCAATTAAATTTTATTTATATAAGGCCAAGTTACAACAAGGTGCTTTATATTGTAAGGTAAAGAAACTACAATAATAAAGAGAAAACTCCAACAATCAGATGACCTCCTGTGAGCAAGCACTTGGCATCAGCGGGAAGAAAAAACTCCCTTATAACAGGAAGAAACAGGCTCCAGAAGAGGCAGCCATCTGCTGCAACCTGCGATATTATTTTCAGATCTTCAAGTCTGAGGAACCGCTGAAACAAAAATATGACCGTTAGAATAATTGGTCACAAAAGTAGAGTTAGCACTGCATTACCAAAATAAAGCTGTTCAAGTTGGTTAGCTGTTACTCAATCCCTTGTTCAGGTGGTGTCATCCTGATCCACGGGGAGGTGGTGCATCGAAGTGCTGAAAACACCTCTGAAGACTCTCGTCATGTCTACACCTTCCACATCATGGAAGCCCAGCAGACCCGCTGGAGCCCTGACAACTGGTGAGACTTTATCAGTGTGGGCTGGCCTTGTGATATTTCTTTTATTGAGTACATATTTCTGGCAAGTGATTGTCTCAGTTAACATGTAGTCAAATAGAGATGCTCCTCCTTATTAATTTGTGTAATGTCGGTTTTGTGTTGAAGCGCACGCCAAATAAACTTCAAATAAGCACAAATTTGTTTAGAGCAGCCGTTCTGTGTTTTTTATACAACATATCTAGGTCTGTATTTGTCAACATTTAGTTTTGCCTGGAAAATCAGTGTTAATGCAAACTTTCTGAAACGAGATGCTCCAAAGAAATTTCCCAAGTCGCACCTGTCCATCTTACCTCCATCTCTTTGATCCTTTAAGGTTGCAACCCACTGAAGACCTCCCTTTCCCGCCTCTCTACACTTGAAGGATTCTTTGGCATTGGGTGCTGCTCCCAAAGAATAACCAGCATGTATGATATTTTCAGCCAAGAAAATTGTTCATTCTTATGCCTTAAAAAATATCTGATAATGCTGTTTCATTAACTTCCCAAAGAATGGCTGTGCTTGCGATATTCTTCTGATAAGGGTTAAAGGATCTTATTACACAAGGAAAACAAAAGGTTGATTCCTGAGAAATCATGTTTCAGTAGTAACCAGGTGTTATGCATGACCCATGATAACAAAGATATAGAAAAAATACATGCAAAATAGGATATATCCTTCATTCTCCTCTACTTGAACATTTTGGAGATACTGGGGGACTGAGAGGTGGCTACACCCTGGACAGGTTGACAGTCTATTCACACCCATGGTCAATTTAGAATCACCAGTTAATCTAACTTTCATGTTTGTGGCGTGTGGGAGGAAGCCGGAGTACCTGGAGATCACCCACACAGGCACAGGGAGAATATACAAACTCCACAGAGGTGGTAGGCCCGGGGATCCAAACCCAGGACAGACGGTCCTAACCCTTGCACCACTGTGCTGCCAGCAAAACATTTTTGTTAATGTTTTAGTCAACAAATCTATCTTGCCTTCCCTGCAATTTACACACTTCTAGTATAGTTCTTATGGGCCACAATCAAACTGAATGTTTTGCTATGCTTTCCCATTCAGTTCAATTCTGTTTATATAGCACTAAATCACAGTTTTATATTTATATAAATTATATTTTAAGGTAAAAACCCTATGCTAATAGAAAGAAAACCCCAACAATCAGATGACTCCCTATGAGCAAGTACTTGGCAACAGTGAGAAGGAAAAACTCCCTCTTAACAGGAAGAACGCTCCAGCATAACCAGACTCAGGGAGGGAAAGCCGTGCGCCATGACCTGTAGGGAGTGATAAGGGGAGGAAGACCCAGTTGAGCATTTCTTTGAAATGGTGTAGATCTGGGAAAGAGGCTTTGAGATGCATTTTTTTCCCTTGGTTGTCGGGTGTGTCAGAAGTGACACCTGCTCATTTGTCACGTGTATATGAACCACATCATATTTAAAGGAAATCCAGGCCATGGATTAGTTGCTGTCTTCTTTGCAGGTTTCAGGCTGTTAACACCAGCAGGTTTGCAGTTGAAAGACTACACCTAAACTTTCTTGCAGACCATAAGAAAACAGCTCAACACCAGACTGATTTTGCAGCACACAGCAGTATAATTATGTTAACACCTGAAACCACATTTTAATAACACTGTAATAAGTCTGTTAACACCATATTTAACCAGCTTTCCTTCCTGGCTTTAAATGGACTTTATTGATATTGCGCTTTTTCAGTCAAAACACTTAAAGCACACACACACACACATTCATAGGGGTTTTTAAAAATTATATACTGTACAGCGCTTTCCTGATCACAGTCTCACATGCTGCTGATTTGGCTGCAGCAGTGTTGCTTTCATCCGATATTCTGTGTTTGAAATCTTTGCATTTCTGTGCTGTTTTGATTTGATCATCCTTTGGAAAATATACCGCTCTCCTGCCAGTAGTTCGGTTTGTCAGTGTTCACATGCTGCCAGTACTGCCTGTGTGTTGCTCAAAGATTGAGGAATGCTGGTTTGACAAATTGAGTCTACGACTTCTGTGCAACTGCTTAGCCAGTCTGCTTATGTCAA
>VVHJ01050794.1:0-11942 GCA_015107715.1 Tylochromis polylepis | reverse complement strand
AAAGCATCTCTCCCTCCCCTCCCGCCACTGCAAAAAAAAAAAATTGCGCCCAGGAAGCAGCAGTTAAATTTTTACAGCTGGTGGTACTTTTAGAGTTGGAGTGTGCACACCAGCAGCGCCCCATCAGCCGCACAAAATCAATACACCCAACTGTAAATGCAACTTTATGAGCAGCGGGTGTGTATAAGTATGCGCTCATAAAAACGCCTTGCTTTTGTGACCCAATATCAGAGACCCAACTGCAAGCAAATGAGCTGGCATAAAAAAATGGTAATTCCCCATTGATTTCCTCAGAGTATTGTAAAGGCTCCTTCATTATTGGGAAGACATGAAATTCTTCCTCTAATCCCTGGCTGTTACTGGAGTGTAAGCCTATAGCATAAAACTGACCCCCATCAATACCGAGCAGTTTATGTGCAAGCCTGGCTGACCAATCAGATTTGGAATCCCTCATGATTGCAGCTGATTTAGTTTGTATCTAAGGAAACATATCTTCTGAGCACAAATTCAGCTCAACGCACTGCTTTGCTCGCTTACTGGGGAAATGTGATCAGTTCTGCTGCTGCTCTTTTCACGTTTCTGAGCCAACTACGGAGCCGTAAGGATACTAGCATACTGAAGAACAGAAATGAGATAGTGTAAGTTATTTTGCCTGCTTGTTGGACACAAAAAAAAGTCTCCATTACATATGAAATGCCAAATTTGATATTGAGCTTTGATTCACAGAAAGAGAATGTTCTTTAGGTTTTAGTGTTCTTTATATTCTTTCGGCTTTTGTTCAAGAGGGAGACATTAAATGAAAGAAACCGATCAGGTCTGTGCCCGGCCTCTCGCTGTGTTCCTCCTCTGGCTTTCCATATGTGCAGGGAGGTTTGCGCTGCTCACTTTATGCTTTCCATATATTGGATTGGATGGGCGGAGAGGTCCTAGAATACAGAACCGATTGCAGATTGAAGTATTATACATCTTTTCTTTGTTGTGGTCCAAGCTGAAACATATTAAAGCTTTGAAATTTAACTCAAAGTTAACCTGAAAACACAAACCCAGACCTAACGAAAGGCCTGTTTTGTCGTTCCAGTACACTTTCGGCACAGACCCAGTGACTTCTTTGTTGGAGCCTTTAGAAGAGGAACTGTTGAAAACGACACACACTTATTGTGGCAAATCACACACACTCTTCACAAAGAGACTAAGGAACAGTGTGGCAAACATCAACAGGAAGGCTCAGGAGCGGTGACGAACCTGAAGGACAATGATGGGACACAGGCTTTATGGATGATAAGCTTGAGCAAAGAATTGAAGTCGTACCTGCTGATCTTGAAAGTCTAAACACAATTGAAATTCTAATTTTTTTTTTTTCCCTTTCACAAATTTTTTTTTTATTGAGAACAGAAGATTTTGTTATTCCATATTGGAGAATTTATTTTGAACCTTGTGAGACACAAGAGAAAATAACCTCATCAGAAGTGGACAAAAAGGCTTTCTGCACAGCTCAGTTTGAGAGGCACATGCACTGGACCACTTTTCTTTTTTTCAGCTTCCAGAAACCACTCAGCAGTCACTTATGAGAAAGAAACATGGGAAAAAATTAAATGCAAACGTGAAAGCGTGTGTCGGTGTACACATGATGGAAATGTGAGGTTAAAAATGGGATAAAGTAGCTGTCTATATAAATATATATTATCATATAGTTGTGCTGAAATAATTCTGTTGAATGTGAAGCTGTGAGCTCTTTCATGATGCCAAAGTATTTCTGTTTTTTTGTTGTTGTTTTTTTTAATAGGTTTTGCACTGCTGGATGTTTTTTGGTTGTTGTTGTTAAAATTTAAAATGTTGTAACTGGGAGTGTGTATGTGAGTGTGGCCGTTTTGTAACATTAATGTGCTTCATCGTTTTGTTGTGTTCAAAATACAAATTGATAAAGATCATTTCAGCTTGCGACCACTAGAGGGCAGCAGTTTTTCATGTGTTCACTAGTGCCGTGCAAGAAGTTTACCCTTTGATGGGGAGAATATCAAGTAAACTGCCATAAACCAACAGCAAATAACTCATGAGTTTGGAATTTAAGTTTGTTGGTATTATTTAATAGCACGACGAATTCAAGCATCTTATGTTATGTTTAATTTTTAGCCTTATAAGGCACTTGAAATGTAATCAGTCTTTTTCAAGTGAGACTTGAAAAAGACTGATTCTGTGTTTCTAACGCTTCTTCGGACAGATCGATGGACTTGCCAATAATCTATAAACTGGCCTTCCGAGATGCTGCACTGGCCCTGCCTCAGTATCTGAGCTGCTCATAAAGTGTAAGTGATGGCCCAATAATGCAGCTCCATAGATGTCTGTCTGTTATACAGAGATGAGTTTATGCTTATTCCCATTAGGCGGGGGCATACAATTGTCCATTTATAGCCTGAGAGAGGTAGTTTGATTCATTGCACCAGCGATATCCTTCATTTATCACAATATATCCTAGAGCTTATCAATTACCTTTATTGACCTGTGTGCTTAAATGCAACATGTAACAGTGCTGGGTCCCCAGGGAGACTGGGCGGGGAGACAATGGCTCGAACTGAGCACCATCTTGAAAAATTCAATATCGTCCATCTTCCAAGGTTTCATTTTCCCGAAACTGCGTGTTTTATATCATAATAAATAACTCTGGTTTTATGTCTTTTTGTGCTCATCGCGGATGGGAAGAGAAACTATTTAAATACGTGACCTCCAGTGTTCAGAGTGGTTCGAGTGGAAGACGCGGAGGGGGGAAAAAAATAGGCACATCACAAAATAATGAGATGTGTCTGTTTGCGATGGACAAAAAGAGAAATAACGGGGAGGGAGGAGTGAATCCAGGTAAGGTTGGCCATTTTTCGCTACTGTCACAGGACAAAATGTTGAAGAGGAGAGATGAGTGCACTGCGGGAGGATAGAGAAAAGGTTGATGGAGTGTGTTGGTGATGAAAGAAAAGAACGAGGCTGTCATAGGCAATACAGCAATTAGAGCACTTTGTTGCTTCAGAGCTTTATCTTTTGAAGGTTTTTTTTTCTTCTTTTTTTGCTTGAAAACAGAGTTGAACCTCAAAATAGTATCATCAAAAGAAAAAAAAAATAGAAGCAGATTCGGAGAGAAACATATTTCAGGTATATGGACTGTCTCATGGAAGAAAGTGCACTGGTTACTAACTGCATCTCTTAACCAGCACAAGAGCACAGATATCCTGCATTTCCCAAAACATCTAATGAGTTGCTGGGTTACCCTTCATGCTGGAAGTGGTTCTAATGAGGATTCATACATGGATTTTAAGTAAACTGAAAGTAAAACAAGTTAGATAAAGGTTCACACGAACAGTCGGCTGTGAATTAGGCAAATTTTGCTGCTGATCTATCTGCCATGTGTGGATGGAGGAAGAGACACTAAAGCCCATTTCAAACTAGCACACGTTACCATGAATGAATCTGACTGCATCTAAATATGTTAATTACATGTTTGGATGAGCCGTGTAGGTCACTGTTGGCATTTACATCAGTTTCAGGACTTGGCAATTAAGGTGTCATTAATTGATACACACAAGATTCCAGTGATAGATGACTCTGGTGTGTCTTTGTGAGTCTCTCATCCCACCAAAATGCCATAAACAGCAGCGAGGCTGCATTATTACTAATCTGACATTAACATGCACATCTTATCCAACTGACAAAGTTTTCTCATTTGCAGCAGCATTGAGACATTTTGTGCATTTTTGGTATTGCTAGTGCAAAACAGAGAGGACTCCCTTTCTGATAAGCATCTGTGGAAGCCGGGGATAGAACAGCTGTTTTGTACCTATGGCACTGTGGCTCTCTCCATCACTGCGGGTATGTCTGAATGAGGCTTTGAGGAACGTTAATGTAAAAATAAGATGCGTCTGAATGTCAGACTGATGAAAAGGGCTTTAGAGTCTGCAGCCGCTGTGATATTTCGGTCTTGGACTGTAGTGATGGATGACACACCAACACTCAGAGACCTACGTCGGCTAGCAAGGCTGCAAAAGTCTGACGTGACGTGCCTGCTCATACAGGACCACAGATTAGGAGTCACTTGTGATCAGAGTTAAACGAAGAAGCAAGGACATCCAGCTTGGAGCAACATGACAGTGTGTACACTGTTAATCTTCAGAAGCTTCAGAGTTTATAAATTTATTCTGGGTTTTCACAGCAAAAAAAAAAATCCCCCAAAAAACAGAATAGAGCACTTCTGAAAGTTTTAAAAATATTCAGTGGAGCTCAAACTCCCAGCTCTGTTATAGGATGTGTTTGGTTTTTGGTTTTTTGCCTTACTACTGGTTACCAAAAAGTTCATTATTATTCAATACACTTTATTAAAGCAATATTTAAGCCATTAGTGTGGCTGTGATTGGCAAATCATCCATCCATTCATTTTTCATCCATCCATCCATCCATGCTCCAGCCATACTGCATTCATCCATACATACATAGATCCATGCATCCATCCATGGTCCATCTGTCCATCAAAGCATGCAGGAAGCTACATGGCATGATTCAGTAGCTTGCAAAACCAACTTTGGCAGCAGTAACTTGAATTGTTTATATACAACGCTATCAGTCTCTCACATTGTTGTGAAGGAATTTTGGCCCTTCGTTTGTTTGAGGTTTGGAGGCATTACTTATTCACAGCTCTCTTAAGGTCCTGCCACAGCATTTCAATCGAGTTGAGGTCTGGACTTTGAGTGGACCTTTGTAGCACCATGATTCTGTTCTTTTTTTAGCCATTCTGTTGTAGATTTGCTGCTGTGCTTGAGACCATTGTCCTGTTGCATGATCCAATTTTATCATTTTATCTCATCTTTTCAAAGTACTGCACAGGTTTGCGTAAATCCTGTAAGGTTTTAGCTACTTCATTTACTCAGGTAAATGAGTTTGCTTAAGTTTTTTAGGTAAAGCCGACTTAAGATTAAAGATTAAATTAACTTGAAATAACCATGCCAAATCCGCACTGTTTTACTTTTAAGCTTAAATTTCAAAACTTACATTTTAACTACTGATTTTATCTACTGTTCCTTTCTTTTTTTCCATCTTAAATCATGCTTTTTATTTGTTTTTGTTTTTTAATGTCTCTGTAAAGCACTCTGAATCACCTTGCTGTTGAATTGTGCTATATAAATAAACTTGCCTTGCCTTGTGTTTGTTAATACTCATTTATCCATAAACATCTATACAATTAAGAAATCATTAAGTTCTGGTGCATTTCTTACTGTTGAAATATTTTAGGATTCGATGTTTAGGTTTTAGTCTTTTGTAATACTTATGAAATCTAGCATACAGTATATGGATACATAATGCACACATGTTCTAACGCACAGCAAACTCACATAACATTGCTGCTATACTATGTGCAACTCCTGCTCCTCACATTGGAGATGTACGCCTGCACCCCTGGTTTGCACGGCAGGGTGCCATTTAAATCTAACAGGGTTTACATAGAACTCTCGCAAGACATGAGAGAGAGGGAGAGAGAGAAAGCGAGCATTACTAAGCCAGGATGTTCCCCACAAGAAGCATGTCATGTTTTTCGCTTATTTGCGCGCATGCAACTCCAGGGTGCGTTTGATGCCCAGTGAGATGGAGTATGACATCTCCTCTCACGCTGACGCTGAATTTGTTTCACTGATAAAGACTGAGGGGAATTTCGGCAGATTGGTTCATTTTCTTCACGGCTTATTTGCAGTGTGTGTTTGTCAGATTCGACATAGTAAATGCCACAAAGCCAAGCCAAATGATGTCTACCCAGGCCTGTAAGAGACTGAGTTGTGCTCAAGGGAGCCAGCATTTGGGATTCTCCCACCAATATTAAGTTGTCAGCCAAAAGTGATCCTACTGCTTGTTTTTGTCCTTAACACCGTTTCTAGCTTTTATTTTTTTATCCTTTCATTTTGCCCTTATATCCCCAATTCTGGCTTTTCTTCTCACATGCCTAAATTCCTGTCTTTAGCTGTTTTTTCGACAAGGATCCACCTTTGAAATCTTCTTCAGTGTCTGCCCCAGTTTCTCATGCCTGACTTCTTTTTTCCTGTACCCATCGGAGAGCACACAAACTGTCCAACTGTACTGTGAATACAAATATCCGATGCGCTCATCAAACACAGTGATTTTGAAGAATAGGCAACAGAATTCAAAGACTTTGTTACAGGTGTTTATCTCTCTGAGTATTTCAAGAACGACAGTGGGAGTCTACCCCAGCCTTGGGGATACGAGCTCCTTCAGTTTGTAGTCAACCATGGGCACACAAATGAGCAAAAACAAGGCCCAAACCCAAGGACAATGACAGCACCTTACTGTTCTTTGAAGCATGTGAGGTTTTTGGGATAAGCTTGCAACAAATTGGATGTTCAGTGGGAATTTGAAGTGTTTTGAAAAGTCGAATGTACAAAATATAAAAGCTAGCGAAGGTTTTATAAGCAAAACACTTCAGGATTCTTCAGCGAGGACAGGAAATGTCAGATATTTTGTGGAAATACAGTCATATACTTTCCAGCACTCACTTGCCTGTATGGTAATTAAAATGAAGCTACTGTTAGCAAATGGGTAACTTTGCTTATGAAATATAATTTTTATGAAATAGTGCATGTTCAACTAAATAAAACTTTTGGGGTATGGAGATGTACTCACAGGTTTTTCATTCTTTCAAATTTAGGACTAAGGCAGGCCTTTTCTATTTATTGATAGTCTAATAATTCTGATTAACTACTGTAAGACTCCAGGCAGGACACACTTATGCTGAAGTCTAAACACAACTTTTACAGTCCACATATATAGTACTGTACAAAAATCTTAAGCCAACCTAATTTTTTATGAGGATAAAATGGGAAGAATGTTTAGAAAAGTGTGCAAACGTAAATGGAGATACAGTATATGAACCCAAACAGAGTTTGTACAGTTCTAATGAGCTTGAAAACCAATTTTTAGTATGACCACTTTTATTCTTCAACACAGCCTGAACTCTCTTTAAGTAGTCTTCAGGAACAGTTCTCCAGGCTTCTTAAAGGACATCCAAAGCTCTTCTGTGGATGTTGGCTGCTTTTTGTTGTGTTCTCTGTCAAGATGATCCCACACTGCTTCAGTAAATTTGAGGTCCTGGTTCTGGGGAGGCCAATCCATGACTGATAGTGTTTTGTTGTGTGTTTTTCTATATAGTTATGCTTTTAATGTAATGGGAGTGTGTTTTGGATGGTTGTCATGCAGATGGTCAGGCATCTGTCTACAGATGGTAGTAGACACTCACTGTTTGTACCTCTCTCCTGACCTCTTCTGTACATACTGCAAAGAATTTGAACCAAAAATCTAAAATTTTCCTTCACCGCTCAATCAGACCTGTTGCCACTGATTTA
Source organism: Tylochromis polylepis (assembly GCA_015107715.1). NCBI lineage: Eukaryota > Metazoa > Chordata > Actinopteri > Cichliformes > Cichlidae > Tylochromis > Tylochromis polylepis. Next base: position 4,560 of record VVHJ01050794.1, on the reverse strand, counting down.
CAGTCCAGTACTTGTGTAATTCGGCTTACCTCAGGCTTTTCTCCCCATTTTCCTTTCTTAAGAATGATTTCTTGACAGCCACCCTTCCACTGAGACCATTTCTGATTAGGCTTCAGTGAATACTAGATGGATCAGTTGAAGAGGTAATCTCTTGGGTCCTTTGTCAGGTCTTATATTGGACATTTTCCTATTTCTTAAGGACATGACTTTCAGATACTGGTCATCTGCTATAGGTTTGTAAGTTTTCAAGGTCTGGATTGAAAATGAGTGAAAAAGCAGCCAGTGTCCAAAGAAAAGCTTTGAAAGGCTTTCAGAAAGCTTTGAGAACTGTTCTCTCTAGGCACTCCAGCTTCCTGCTACAGTCCAAAGACATTCACTGTGATAATATTGTTGTCACACATTCTGAAAGCTTTAAGCAGCATAAAACATTCCAGCTACATATTTACAGTACAGACAGGACATGTTAGAAATATTGTCACGAATCTCTCAGCAAAGAATAGTATTCCCCAAAATGCTGACTGTTCCTTTTAATCTGACTGCAGAAAGCATACATTGGTAGAGGATTATTGCTAATAAAAAATGTTATAGAGCATTTTTTTCTGCAGTGAATGGGAGCACCATGGTGTATATTTGTATGTATTTGAATTCACACGTGAATCGCATACACCCACATACACACAGCCCCCATCTGCTCTTCCTTGACTATATATCACATATAAAACTTACAGCCAAAGCATGGAGAGGGCTCAGAGATGGAGAGGCTGACATCAGAAATGAGAGTGACCCTGCCGCTTTTATATCTGAGCGCACCCTGACCCTCCTCCTCTTTTCCCTGCTGCATCCCTATCTTACAACAATAGATTTCCCATTACTACTCCCTCCTTTGCTCCATCTCTCAATCATGCCCTCTACAATATTTAGCCCCAGAGGGATCTGATTCAGAAAACACCTCATGCTTCTGTGTGTGGACATACAGGTGTGGCCATTTAAATATTTTTCCTTATGGGAAGAAAAAAATTCCGGAAGCGTGCGCATGTGCACGTGCAGTACAAGCATGTGTGTTGGTGCAAAGCATTTATTGTACTCCAAAAGCTCAGCACTTATCTTTCCCCTTCTCCTCTTTTTATCCAAGTCTCCATATACTCTCTCTTTCTCTCTCTCACACACACACACACACACACACACACACACACACACACACACACACACACACACACACACACACACTCTCTCTCTCTCTCTCCCTTTCCCCTGTGAGCTTTTCAATTAGGTAATTACAGTGGCAGTGAATAGAGCCTGCCTGGACACTGGCGCTCTATTGTAGAAGCACCTGTCCCCCCATAGACAGCAATTACCTGCCAGGCTGGAGGGGAATTTCAGGCTATTGTCTGTGTGCACATATTTGTGTGAATGGGCAACTGTGTCTGGTTGTCGCTCCTCACTGTGTGTATATACTGTTTTTGTATCAACACAGGTGTGTTGGAGCGCACACCCATTTCAGCTCCCGAGAGTCCATTATATGTTCTTCAAAGTGCATTTAATCATATTCAGTGACAGAGGAAGTTTTGGATGCGTATTTTTAATTATAAATATGTGTATGATGTACATTTAACATTTGGGGTATTGCGACCACTGCCCCCTACAAGTAGCATGTTTAGCACATTGTTAAAACGCTTTGTTAACATTTTAAGACATGCTGTGTTTTTTTTTTCTTTCTTCGATCACAGAGTGCTTTGATCGCGACACATAAAAGCTGCTATTTCAATTTGTGTACACCTCTGCACACAGTCTGTGCTCAATAAAAGTATCGTGCCCCAATTTTATGAAACCTTACATCCAATTAAAAGCATATATTGAATCAGTTTTTTAAATTGTTCTTTGAAAAGATTATTTTTATGCCATAGATTACAGGATAAAATTACAATTATCATATCTGCAGCATTGTAATTGTACGTGCATGTGAGTTTCTGTAGGTCTGTACAGTCTGATTGATTCAGTGAGCGACTCCAGGTAGTGAAAAGAGCAAAGCTGGCCTTTTTAACATTTCTAAAGATGTTCGAAGACGCCAGATTGTGGTGGAGCTGATGGAGTGTGGCCAGGCAGGGTTTAAGCAACGAGGAGTAGGCAGGCTGAACAAAGCTGGCACATGTGGAGAATCTGCAGCACAAAGAAAGCAGGGTTACATGGGGATCACATGTAACTAAAGGAATAAGAGTGGAGTCCAAGCCTTTCTACTGCAGGAGCTGACAGAACAAGGTGGAGAATTGGTGCAAGTGTCATTGTATATGTTTATATATACTGCAGCATTTGATTGGTCCTCGGGTGTGTCAGCCAGGCACAGGTGCCACTTACTACAAGGCAAGGCAGGTGGCTACTTGAGGCCCCAGACCAGTGGGCTTACAAAATTTAAACTGCAGCAGGGGCTATGTGCAAAAATTTGTAATAACTAAGGGGACTCCACCCATAAACAGTATAAAAGTTTGACGTAGCTACGATGACATCACCTACTGGTTTCCTAAGTCCAGTTTTGAAGCTTGAGTTGAGCATTTCTGCCGTTGCCATTCTGGTTGCAAAAAAACCCAAATGTGACAAGGACTGTTAGGTCTTACAGTGAAGAGCTTACTGGCTAATAAATTGGGACTGATAACTGATAAGCTAATAAGTGTGCAGTTTCATGGCCAAGATAATCCATCATTTTGAAATATGGTATGATGAGGATTTATAAAACAGACTTAATTTTTTATTCATTAGAAGCAAAATGACTGAGCCTGTAAAATCAAGAGGAAAGGGTTTACAGAAGTTCAAAATTCAATTCAGTTAAATTCAGTTTTGTTTATATAGTGCTAAATCACAACAACAACAACACCACAAAGTGCTTTATATTGTAAGGTAAAGACCCTACAATAAAACCCCAAAACTCAAACTAGTTCCTTTGAGCATACACTTGGCAACAGTGGGAAGAAAAAACTCCCTTTTAACAGGATGGAACCTCCAGCAGAACCAGGCTCAGGGAGGGGCAGCCATCAGCCATGACTGGTTAGGGGTGAAGACATGAATTCAGGGCATAAAAACTACGGTGTGGAAGAGAGCCAGAGATTAATAATAACTAATGATTAAATGCAGAGTGGTGTGTAAGAACAGAGTGAAAAAGGTGAGAGAAGAAGAAACACTCAGTGCATCATGGGAATCCCCAGCAGCCTTTAACAAGCAGGAAAGTTTTAAGCCTAATCTTAAAAGTAGAGAGGTTGTCTGTCTCCTGAATCCAAACTGGGAGCTGGTTCCACAGAAGAGGGGCCTGAAAGCTGAAGGCTCTGCCTCCTATTTTACTTTTAAATACTCTAGGAACCACAAGTAAGCCTACAGTCTGAGAGTGAAGGGTGATATGATACTGTGAGGTCTTTAAGATAGGATGAGGCCTGATTATTCAAGACCTTGAATGTGAGGAGAGAAGGATTTTAAATTTTTTTTTGGATGTAACAGGGAACCAGTGAGGAGAAGCCAGAATAGAAGAAATACACTTTCTCTTTATAGTCCCTGTCAGTATACGTACTGCAGCATTTTGGATCAACTGAAGGCTTTTCAGGAAGTTTTTAGGACAGTTTGACAGTAGTCCAGCCTAAAGGTAATAAATGCATGAACTAGTTTTCCGCATCCCTCTGTCAAGTCAAGTCAGAAAGCCAATTTTCCAGATCTTGTGTGTTACACTCTCCTAGCCAAGACATGACCAACTGAAGAGCAGAATTTATTTGGTTTTTTTTGTTTGTTTTTTTTAATTTTGGTATCAGATTATTTATGACATAATGGTATGAATGCTGATTGGAGGACTCCCCTGTGAAGTTTTTGTCAAATGCCCCATGAGGATATGACTGAAATAAGAGAGGAGCTATGCCAAAAAAAAGTAATATTGTCATCTGGACTTTATGCTGTCTGTTTTTTCAGTGCAGGTAACATGCAAAGGGCTTTTACGATCTTTTTCACTGAAATGTGCACTAAGAGCAATGAGACCGAACTAAATAAAGTTGAGGATCTTAAAACAAAAAGCATGCAATAATCACAAAGATGAATGATCATTTTCCTATCGATTTTTCCTCACTATGAGATTGTTCCTGTACAAAAAAAATGAGGTCTAGCATCGTCTTGCATTAGGAGGAACCCAGGGCCAACCGCACCAGCATATGGTCTCACAAAGGGGTCTGAGGATCTCATCTGGGTACCTAATGGCAGTCAGGCTACCTCTGGCGAGCACATGGAGGGCTGTGCAGCCCCCCAAAGAAATGCCACCTTTCATCTGTGAAGAGCACAGCGCGCCAGTGGCCAAGTTGCCAATCTTGGTGTTCTCTGGCAAATGCCAAACGTCCTGCACGGTGTTGGGCTGTAAGCACAACCCCCACCTGTGGACGTCGGGCCCTCATGCCACCCTCATGGAGTCTGTTTCTTACCGTTTGAGCAGACACATGCACATTTGTGCCCTGCTGGAGGTCATTTTGCAGGGCTCTGACAGTGCTCCTCCTGTTCCTCCTTGCACAAAGGTGGAGGTAGCGGTCCTGCTGCTGGGTTGTT
>VVHJ01050793.1:6820-21034 GCA_015107715.1 Tylochromis polylepis | reverse complement strand
AAATGCAGCCAAGGCAGTTTTTTTTTTAATAACCATTTAAAACTATTTACAGAACAATCAGGCGTTCTGCATCAAAGAAGATGCCACACAAATTATTTGTGTCACTCCAAAAAATAATTTCTGTCCACTATAAGACAGAGGAGCACATCACAAACCTGATACCTGCAGGCCTGACAGCAGGAGGTGTATCACTCCTCCTGTTTTCCACCTGGAGACAGCGTTTACACGGCAGTCTGCCTTTGGTGACGTTTTGGCAGCACCTGTGACATTCAGCAGTCGCCTCATTGTTCTGACACACAAAAGTATTGACTACACTACACACCAACTACAGACTCCAAAAACGCTAAACGTCACAAATCTCTCACATCTCAAAACTTGATCTGTCTCTCTCTCTTTCGCTCTCTCTTTCTCTCGCCGCCGTCAATCTTAAAACTACCCCCTCTTCCTAAACAACCAAATGCCATGTTGCCATATCATTTTTTGATTGGTCGACATGGTACATTTTGCCAGCAATAGGAAAGGGGTGTTTTTTCTTTTCTTTTCAGTTGCAAGCAGAGAGTGCTTGTTATCGCTGTCCTTAGACAGTAAACGTGACAATAGTATTCAGGAAAAAACATCACGTATATTTTTTTTAATCATAACTCTGGTTTTACGTGTCCTATCAACACAATTTAAAAACTGGTTTAAAGTTTGAAGTCCCCACTTTTAACAACAAAAAAAAATGGAGACTCAAGGTTGCTATGTCATCTTAAATTGATCATGTGATTGGTTTAACATGACTACTTTTCTTTCTCGGCCAATCAGCAGCACTTGTGCGATTGTTTCACCCCCTACGCTCCCGGTAAGCTGAAGACAGCTTCAACCATCTGTGTTAAAAAGTAGTAATGCGTCTGCACCGCATTTTCTTGTTAGTAACAGTAACGGCGTTGTAACGATAGAAATAGTAATTAGTTAGATTACTAGTTACTGAAAAAAAGTAACGGCGTTAAACGCTGTTACTTTTAACACTGTTATTCCCATCACTGCTTGAGACACATGCTGATTGAAAAATGGGATGGCATCCTACAGCAGTGTGTGATGAAGCTGGTGACCAACATGAAGGAAGAGGTGTCAGGATGTTGTGGCTGTGTTTGGTTCTTCCACATGCACATACTGAGGCCCAGTTTGTTAAATAAATAGACTGTTAAATTACCAATATATCTTGTTCCACCAGACTTCAATCATCCAATCTAATAAATGATATAGAATAAGCTGTTTGGCATTGTCAGAGAAGATTTGACAAGTCTTTCACGGTCACAACCAGGATACTCCATTCTGTTGCTCAACCCAAAAATGTGTTTTCCTTTCAAATTTGGCACCATTTAAGGGGACATAAACAGGCTTTCCAATAGTATAAGACATATTGCCAGGAAGCATTGTTACAGCAAAAAAAATCATCAACCAAACACAAAGTTCCTTACTTTTTGTGGTAAGTTTATATACTGCTCAAAAATATTAAAGGAACACTTTTTAATAAGAGTATGCTATCAAATCAATTAAACTTCTGGGATATTGATCTGGTCAGTTAAGTAGCAAAGTGAGTTGTTATTCAGTTTCAGCTGCTTTGGTGTTAATCAAATTAACAACGTGTGCTCTAGAGGGGAAACAGCGAGACAACTCAAAAAACAGGAATTGTGTAAAACATAGATGCCATTTTGATTTTTTCCCTCTCCTCATATTTTCTGGCTGTTTTTTTTTTTCACCAGTTTTGCATTGGGGTAGGGTCTGTGTCACTACTGTTGTTGTTAGTTCATGAGGGTGGCCTGAGAGCCTGATGTTCTCTAGTGGGCCCTGTACCTGGCACCGTGGAGCCTGATTGGCATTTTCCATAATATACAAAATTCGACTGGTCCACCAATTGTGCCCTATGGGTTTTGCAGATGAGAGCAAGCTCACTCTGAGCACTTATGACAAATGTAAAAGGGTCTGGAGAAGCCATGGAGAATGCTATGTTTCCTGTAACATTGTTCAGCATGACCAGTTTGGTGGTGGGTCAGTAATGGTCTGGGGAGGTATATGCATAAGGGCTTAGGAGGTAGAACAGGTCATCTACTAATTGGAAGGTTAGTGGTACTGGGATAAAGTCCTGTCAGACCCTGTGTTGGTGCAGTGGGTCCTGGGTTCCTCCTGGGTCATGGCAATGCCAGGCCCCGTGGTGAGAGTATACAGGCGACTGACAGCATTTATATCACTGATTGGCCCCTACACTCACCTGACCTAAATTCAATAGAAGACCTGGATATTATGTTCAGGTATATCCAACAACACCAGGTTGCCCCTCAGACTGTCCCAGAATTCTGTGATGCCCTGGTGTGGACCTGGGATGAGATCCCCCCCGGACACAATCTGTCGTTTCATTGGTAGCATGCACCGATGTTGTCAGGTATGCATACAGGCATGTGGGGACAGGACTTCTGGTTACATCATGTCTTGATAAGTGTCTCAGAGCTCCTGATAACCAAGTGTAAATTTATCTCAAAACTTGCATAAATTAAGCCAGAACTTACACCAGTGGTATTGTGAGGAAGGAAAGTTCATATGGAGAGAAAAGTGAAATTTGGTAATCCTAAAGATACGATATAAGACGAATCGGAAAACACAGCTGGATCATGCAAGGGAAGAAGATGATGGCTATACATCCGCAATAAAAACAGAGTGAGGAGAGGCATCTGCCATGACCGGGTGAGGGTGAGAGGAGGAAGACAGGACAAGGATATGGTGTGAAAGAGGTCCAGATATTAATAATAACTAATGATTAAATGCAGAGTGGTGTATAAACACATAGTGAATGGAAAAAAAAAATTAAAAGACGAGTGAAGAAGAAACACTCAGTGCATCACGGGAATCCCCCAGCAGCCTGGACCTACTGCAATGTAACTATGGGAAGATTCAGGGTCACATGATCTAGCCCTAACTATATGCTTTATCAAAAAGGAAAGTTTTAAGTCTAATCTTAAAAACAGAGAGGGTGTCTGTCTCCCGAATACAAACTGGAAGCTGGTTCCACAGAAGAGGGGCCTGGAAGCTGAAGGCTCTGCCTGCCATTCTACTTTTAAATACTTTAGGAACCACAAGTAAACCCGCAGTCTGAGAACAAAGTGCTCTAATGGGGTGATATGGTTCTATAAAGCAGAGGTGTGGAATCAAGTCACATGACTTGGAATCCAGTCAGACTCGAGTCATTAATTTTATGACTTTGGACTTAACTTGAAAAAATGTTCAAAGACATGTGACTTGACTTGGACTTTTACACCAATGACTTGGGACTTGAATTGACATTGAACCTGTTTACTTGAAAAGACTTGATATTTTAACCCAGATCTAAAGTTTAAAACACATATTATTTAAAAAGAGCACACAATTAATTCATTTCGCTCATCCTGTATTAACACAAACTGTCTTACCACACTGTACTTATATGTGTGTGTGAGCTGCAGCACAGCCAATCAAATTAACCAGATTTTAAAAACAACAACAAAAAACATTGAAGATAAAAATGCTCCCAAGAATAATTTCTTTTGGGTACATAAACTATGAAGTAGTCAACAATAAAATGAAATGCAATATGCAAAACATGCAAGAAGAGAATCACAGATGGAGCTGGAACAACTTTCAACTTTGTCCGACATTTGAAGTTGCATAAAAAAATGGTAGGTGGTACTTTACTTTTGCGATGAGATAGCTGATTTAGCTAAATTCATCTTGTTAGCAAATGTTCTCCAGGCTATGTTGATGAAACTCTTTGGCTTTAATGTGTATGCTATTTTTGACATTCTATTTTAAATCCAGTCCTACAAGCGCATCCAAGAAGAATGTGCAGCTTGTTAGCTCATAATTGTCAGTGGATGGTGAGCAGGGGGTATACGTTTCAGAAAGTGGGTTCTGTACCTGAACTTAGGGGAGAGAGTTTCTCTCCGTCTCCTCCTTTCATAACGCTGAAACGGGTCCAGCTCCATCAGAGGATGGATTGTAAAGTTTGGAGACATTTGCGTCGAGAAATTTTATTGAGAAGTAAATGGATAGCTTAATGCTTCATGCATTGACTGCAGTAAGTCTACTGTTTTTTGCACAGTTACAGTGGTCTTTAAATAGTGGCCCGTGGGCCATATTTGAGCACAAATGACTGACAGACTTTTGGCCAGTTTTGTCTGTTGCAAATGCAACGCAGAATAGCTAACGGAAACAACTTAAAGTGGACATGTTCATTATTCAGTTCATATATTTGTATTGTTTTTTTCTGTCACTCACACATGGACACATACAAACACATCTTCACACACAGACCAGATGAGAGAGAGAGAGAGAGAGAGAGAGAGAGAGAGAGAGAGAGAGAGAGGATATAAATTTACTGTGATGGTTCTTTGTTTTGTACAGTGAATTTCATAAACACTAATTTCTGCTTTTGCATTTTTCATTGAATCTTTATTCTATGAAATTAGTTTAAAGGAAGACTATTCTTGCAGCTAGGTTTAATTGAGCTGCACAATTTCAGAATTTGTGTATATTTTGTAAGTTCAGTTAATTCATCTACTAACAGAGATTTAGAAGAGAGACACCTAATGTTTAAAAATCCACATTTCACTGTTTGACTCTTTGGTGTAGTTGTGGATACTATATTGTTCTTTTTTTTAAATTGTTTTTGGTGAATTTTGATTTGTTTTTTTGGTGGTCTGGAGGGAGGCACAGTCTCTTACAGGGTGGGGTTTTAGGGAGATAAGGGGAGGTGAGAAGCCGCAAAGGGATGTGTAAGACTAAAACTCTGCTTCCTGGTTCTGCCTCTGAATATGAGGGCTGCTCAATCAAAAATGGGATAGATGCCATCTCTTCTAGCAAGACCAGGTTTCCCCCAGAAGTTTCCTGATTATCTATAAAGTCAACATCATTTCTTGGACACCACTCAGACAGCCAGCAATGTATAGAGACCATGCCTAAGGAGCTTGGAAAGAAAAGCGTCTGGACTTCTTTAAGTTTCTTGAAGACGTTTCACCTCTCATCTGAGAAGCTTTTTCAGCTCTAAGAGCAAATGGTGGAGAGTCCCAGATTTAAAGCCGAAACCTTGGCTGATTGAGACCCACACCCGTTTTCACACCTGGGCTCGTGTGCTCAGGTAGAGGATCCACAGGGGGCCTTTGACCCTCTTGGGTGACACTCCCATAAACCTGGGACTCTCCACCATTTGCTCTTAGAATTGAAGAAGCTTCTCGGATGAGAGGTGAAACGTCTTCAGGAAACTTAAAGAAGTCCAGATGCTTTTCTTTCCAAGCTCCTTAGACTACCATGACCTGGATGACTGAGAACCTTCACAGACATATAGAGACCATGCAATTAAACATTACTCCTGGTCTGATTGGGATGGGGACCAGAAAAAACTACAGACTGACATTGTTTTGGCAAAGTTATACAGCAGTTTAATATTAATATTAGTGTCCTTCAATTGATGTTACTGGTTGTCATTACTGTTGACGTGAATTACAGTTTTAAGGAATTTACATTTATCATTAGCCAGCAGTTTCAGGTTTCGGTCAATGTTGCCTGCTCTGGCCAGTTCACTAGACAGATAATGGACACTATAGTTGCTGGTGTCTCTAGTTTTACACGTCTCAAAACAGATTCTCCAACAACTTCAGCATGTTCCTTGGCAGGTGTGTCACTGAGTGGGGAAAAAACAATTATAGACATGAACGGATTGGTGGTGGACAGCAGCCTTCTGCCGTGACTGGTTGGGGGTGAGAAGAGGGAGACAGGATAAAAGACATGCTGTGGAAGAGAGCCAGAGATTAATAATTGATTGATGAATACCAATCAGGATTTGTTAAAGTTTGATAGACTCAAGACTATGTTAGGTGCATTCTAAATATGACAGATCATGCCCCCCAAAATGATTGAAGGCAGCCTTAGTAAGTATTGATGCTGAAAAGGTCTTCGAAAGTGTTAGTTGGAAATTATTGTACCAAGTGTTGAAGAGACTAGGATTTCAACCTCAATCAGTTTATCCAGGCCCTTTATCAGGATCCTACAGCAAGGATAAAAATCAATGGGCACCTGACAGAGAGCTTCATTTTACAAGGAGGAATGTGCCAGGGATGCTGCCTTAGCCCAACCCTGTTTGCTGTTTTTATAGAACTATTGGCATAAATGGTCAGAGTAGTAACATAAAAGATTTTGAAATTAGTAGTCCAAAACATACTATAGGGCTCTTTCCAGATGATATCATTGTGGCTTGCCAGGACCCAGATAAAACATTCCCTGAGCAAACAGCGCTGTTGGAAGATTTTGACAAATATTCAGGCTTATAAAGTGAATGTAAGAAAAAAAACAACAACACAGAGTCTAACTTTCAACTACTCCCCCTCCCAAGAAATTTCTAGAAATATTAGGTCAAATGGAAGATTAAAGTAACTAAATATCTTAATAATATCTTAATTAAGTATAACACAATTAGTGACACCGTTAAGACAGATATCAGACGCTTTGGCATTCAAATCAACATTAAAGTGAACATACTACCAGGACTGCTCTCTTTTTTCAATCTATTCCCCATACAATCTCTAACACACAATTTAGATTCTGCAATAAAGGTATTTTGAGATTTATATGTGCTTGCAAAAGACCGAGGGTCCATTATATCCAGGCAGAAGGGAGGATATTGACCTAGCCCTTGATCCTAATTTCAAACCAAGATCTAATGGTATTGGATTCAGATAGCAGTGGGACAAGGGTATTACAGCAATCTGCATGTTAACTCATAGAGGATACTTTTAAAGTTTTGCAGCACTACAGGAATTTGGACTGGAGTACAAAGATTTCTTCAGATACTTAAAAATGAGGAACTACTATGCTAAAAAGATCAAACTACCAATATCCAGGGAAGGTAATGTATTAACTGAGATTTTGACCGACGCCTACAAGAAGAATACTATAAAAATAATATATATCAGAATTTGAGGAAACAAGATGGAGCCATGTTGGAGGTAGTGTAGAAGTTTGGATACCAACCACTCGCACATGTTTTGGTCATGTCCCAAAATAAATCTAATATCTATCTGATGCTGTGAAAAATACTGCGATACGAGCCCCCCAGTACTATTGAGGTCTTTTATTTGTGTCTTGAGAACTGACTTTTGACACATCCATCCATCCATTCAGCCGTATCATGGGGATGATGATCTAATAAGAGATGTCCCCACCCCCCAAGCTAGCCCAGAGCTAAAAAATTCATTATTTTAAATAGATTTTTACAATTAAATTATAATTTTAATGAAATACAATCTAATGGGCTAATTATAATTATTTTGACCTCTGATTAATTATTCCTATTATTCGGTTTATTATTACACTGCCTCTACAATTGAATTTAATATTAAACTTGCTTATAAATATGTATAGTATGTTGTAATTTGTCTTAGTACAGAATAACCATGCGCACACAAAAAGTAAGCTTTTCTTCAACATTCCTGAAGTCTGGCCTCAAGACAGGCATTAAAACCATGGTCCACGGTCACTCTGTTAAAGTAGAAGGGTGTTATCATTTCCAGCTCTGGTTAAGGTGCCTTCTGCCCTCAATCCAAACATTAGACACTAACTGCATTTGATCTTTCCAGATTACAGTGACTCCAGAGGAGTGTTAGCCACCTGTAGGCTGGATGTGTTCCAGGAGGCTGAAAGGATTCAAGATTAGCTTCAAGTCTTCTTGATGTAAGGAGGAGTACAGGATAAACGTAGTAATTGAGTGACATAGTGATCTATTGCACACCTGAAAGTTTAGACATGTTGTGTCAAACCTTATCAAATTACACATTGTAGGGGGACATAGCCCTTTCACTGACTGCCCCAACCCACTTGCACATGAACTTTTGCCCACAATCACTCGGATTGTGTTGGACACGGTTGCTTATATAAGATTGTATTGTGTTGTATATAAGACTTTTATTTTATTTTTATCTTTATGTTGTTTAGTGTACACTGAGGGCCGTGGGAGCATTGCAATTTCAAATTCCTGTGTATGATCTGTACATATAGTTTTTGACAATAAAGCTGACTTGACTTTGACATGAACAGTTTAAGTATTTTAACAAATTTATTGCATTCTCTTTTAAATAATATAGAGTTCTCAGTAGCCCTAGATCAAGGGGAGGTGACATAACCAATAATACTAAATGGCTGTCTTTTTAAAAAAATTTGTATCTCATACAGATTGTCTTGAAATAGATCTTTTTCAAATCTGGTATAAATAGAGTATTTCTTGTCATATTTTATTGCATATGTATTTTGGTACATTTGAATATAATATAGTAGCGCTTCTATTTTCTTTTGTTTCTCATGCAGCAGAATTGTTGTGATATAGTCCCTTTTTACTACTAACAAACAAAGAAGCAGTTGGATAAATATAGAAATAAATAAGTAGCTACATTAAAAGCTACTTTTAGCTGCTCCCTTCACAGATTGTCACAGCTGGCAGCTCTACATATTTGATTTGGCAGATTTATTTTATTATATAAAGTTATATTCATTCTGAAACAAAATCCAGACGATTTGCATCTCCTCCCAGGCTCATAGCTATATTAAGCAGCATAGCAAAGTCCTTATATTAAGCGTCAAACAGCTAAGTCCTTATATTAAGTGTCAGTTAGTGGGTAATAAGATTTATAAATATTTACAAGATGCTTTATTTTTAAAGAAGAGAACAGAAAGTGTTGAATTTTAGAATTAGAAACAGATTTTTAATTCATTTTTAGGATATTTTTGAAGGGAAACTTCTAATTTAACAATATTAATAAGTTCAACTAATTTACTTATTATTTCATTATTAAACATTTACTTATGTGTTGCTTTATAGGATAACATATACTTTATTTTTCTTTTACAATTAATATGTTTAAACATTTTTTCAGTTCTTATTAACATATTAATTTTTATTAAGCACCTTATAAAGACTTAAGAGCTTTTTTATTTAGCATGTATTACAGTTATTACATGTTGTGCCTCACGAGGTTGAACAATTGGAAGGTTGGTCGTTTGAATCCCTGACTATTTCATAACCAAAATAACCTTGGGCAAGACTGAAAACAGAGTCATCGAAGTGTTAATGCGTGTGTGAACGTTAGATAGAAAGCACTTAGATACAGGAAAATGTGATTGTATGAGCACTTTGAGTGCTCAAGCACAGTAGAAAAATTACTGTATAAGAACCCATCCATTTACCATTTACTAATCTTTCTGTATTTTACACACTTTCTCATTCATTTGATGTATACCTGAGATTAATTAGACAGTATTACTGTCCCTCTCTTTCACCACATAAATTCTGATGGCCTCCAGAGCCTTTCCATGTTGTAATCCCTCTGGCTTCTTTGGGTCAATCCCCTTGCTCTTGTAATCTCCAGGTGGCAAACAGCTTGCAGCTTACAGCTTCAACCTCTAGCTTGTTTCCACTCAAGTAACCTACCAAAGTTAAGATTTGACACCATAGGTTGTGTTACAATCACAGTATAACAAAGAAGCAATCCACACTGTTTCATGTTAATTTAGAAAACCAGTAGCACTTACTATTACAGCTCAGTAGTAACATGGTAATAGTTGGGTAATAATGTGATAATATGAGTAGTCATTAGCCCATTCACTTTGTTCACACTATCCACTATTTTGGCTTAACAAATATAGTAAAAGTAACTGGTAGCAGAGAAAAGGCTTGTTTGGCCCTGTTGGACTTTTCCTTAATAATGTGACACCATTAGAGAAAAGTCCATTAGGGAAAGCTATGATGAATGAAAATGCAGGTCAGGTCATAAGGGGAATGGGCCTTTTATGTGTAGATCTGGAACAGAAAAGAGCACAGATTTTTCTGACTAAAGTAACCATAGAGCACAAAAAACAGATACACGCGCGCGCGCGCGCGCGCGCGCACACACACACACACACACACACACACACACACACACACACACACACACACACACACACACACACACACACAAGCAGATGGTTACATACACTATATAGCCAAAAGTATTCACTCACCCATTCAAATGATTTAATTCAGGTATTCCACTTCCATGGCCACAGGTGTATAAACTCAAGCATCTAGGCATGCAGACTGTTTCGACAAACATTTGTGACATTTGTGAAATCGTTCTACTGTGATAGGATGTCACCTTGCAGTAAGTCCAGTTATGAAATTTCCTCACCACTGAATATTCCACAGTTAACTGTTAGTAGTATTATAACACACAAAAAAACAGTAAGATAAATATATAAGTAATTACACTGGGAACAACACCAACCACGTAAAATCACAGAGGAGGGGGGGTCAGTGGGTACTGAGGCACATAGATGTCACCAAGTTCATGCAGAGTCAGTCCCTCCCTACAAATCTCAAAACTTCTTTTGGCTTTCAGATATGTAATGAACGGTGCACAGGGAGTTTCATGGAATGGGTTTTCATGGCCGTGAAGCTGCATCCAAGCTTAACGTCACCAAGTACAGTAGAGGTAGCGGTGTAAACCACGCCACTACTGGACTCTATAGTGATGATGTGTTCAATGGACTGATGTGTCACAGATGGATGAGTGTGGGTTTAGTGGTTGCTAGGAGAACGGCACTTATCTGACTGCATTGTGCCACGTGTAAAGTTTGGTGGAGGGTGAGGTTATTTTTCAGGCCCCATCCCCATAGTTCCAGTGAACTTTTTTTTTTTTTTTGGACTAGTTCTGTTCGGCAGTTTTAGGAAGCAGAATCATGGTCTGAATGCTTTTTTGCCCCAAACACATTTTCTTTTGCCAAGATGAGCACTGTAGAGGCTCCTCTGGTCAGTCTTTTTATTTTATTTTATTATTCACATTATTATCTAAGTGGATATATTGCCGGAGCTGAAAGGAGGTGAGGGCCAGGTTGATGAAATAGAAGAGATAATAACATAAGGACAAAAAGGACGAGAAATAGAAAAATAAAAGGAGACAGAAAAGAGAGGGGAAAAAAGGGGTGGAGAAGTGAAAAGTCAAGGATAGAGCAAACATAAGATGCACTGTGCCTCCAACTGCTGCATCTTTGACAAAACAGGGGCGGTTACACAAACAGACATACGTGTGTGTGTGTGTGTGTGTGTGTGAGTGAGAGAGAGAGAGAGAGAGAGAGAGAGAGAGAGAATATCAGTGTCTCTGTATGAGCGCTTGTCATAAAAAATACTTAATAATGAGAGTGAGAGATTCCAACAATACCCCCCGGGAGCCAGAGGTGGACAGAGAAATACCAAGGAGACCCAGGCTGTCCACAATGACCAGTGGGGAGCAGCAGGGAAGAGAACACACCAGAACTAGCAATGACCTTGAGACGCAGTTAGCCCGGCCCCAAACCACTAGCCAACCGAGGGCCCAAACATTGTACAGGAAATGGGTGCAGGAAGTCTTGCCTCCTTCCCTCCTCGCTTGTCAGTAGAGATAGGAATTGTGATTCGGTTTCCATTATTTGTCATGGTCCTGGGTCGGTGACCCAGTGTTTTGATTTTTGTATGATTATTGATCATTGTTTTCATTGTGGTTTCATCTCGGTTCATGTTTACTAGTGTGTTGGTTTCCTGTTTTACTTTGAAGATCTGTGTCTTAGATTAGTGTATTCAGTTTTGCCTTCCTCTGTCTTGTCTCGTTAATTAGGTTCAGCTGTGTCTCCCTCCTGTGTGCAGTTCCCTCATTACCCTCTGTGTGTATATATAGTGAGTGTTTTCTTGTGTTCGTTGCTGGTCCGTCTGCTTATCATCCTGCTCGTCATCCCTGTGTACCTCTGCTTATCATCCCGTGTTTCACCTCGCGTGTTAATATTCAGGTTTGTTTGATTAGATTTTCCCAGTTTAGGTTTTCCTTTGTTCTGTCCATGCCATCTCCACTTCTGTTTGTGTCCTCACATTTGGCAAGCAGCATATCAAAGATATTACATTTGAGAAAATTAATTGTATGGTGTGTGGTCAAATGTTTGTGTATGTTGTGATCAGTGTTGAGGTTGTTACTAAAAAAACAACAACAACAATGTATTACACATATTACACAGAACACATTTCTTACAAGTAATGCAGGAGAGCGCTCTCCTTGCTGCTCCCCATTAGTCGCCGCTTGACTGGCATGGACAGAGTCTTGATCTCAACCGATAGAACAAGTTTGGGATGAATTAGAGCAGAGACACTGAGCCATGCCTTCTCATCTAATATTGGTATCTGACCTCCCAATTGTGTTTCTGGAATAATGGCTGAAAATTCCAATTAATGAACTCCTAAATCTTGTGGAAAGCCTTTCCAAAAGAGTTGATGTTGTAATAGCCGGAAATGGATTAAGACAGACAAGTGAATACTGACACTTTAACCTGTCCATCTTTTATGATAACCCACAACACACACACACACACGGTTGATGCTGACTGTGCAGATAGCTGGACCTGTCAGATGTGATGCAGAGGAAAAGGTCAACAATATAGCAAAGCTGAAAATGCCCCCAGTACATTAAAGAAAAGTAGCTGGGTTGTTCCTCCTTTGCATACAGAGCTCTCAAAGTCTACAGCTTTGCTGTCAAACTCCCTATGGCACAAATATAAGCAACCACAATCGCTTTTCTCTTCCAGGACACACACAATATTCTGTCTCCACTTTGAGAGATATTAACTAGTAATGACAAACTAAAAATGACAAAAAAAAAACAACTTGCTGATATTTATTTAGACTGCCTCTCCTTTGAGCTAGCTTCTATATTTGTTTGGTTAAAAACAACATGTTAGTTTTATCCAATCTTGACTAAAGGCTTTTGAGTAGATTTCTGCCTGATGGCATGAAAGCAAACAGGTTGAATTCAATTCAGTTCAGTTTTATTTATATAGTTCCAAATCACAATTCAATTCAATTTCAATTCAATTCAATTCAATTTTATTTATATAGCGCCAAATCACAACAATAGTCGCCTCAAGGCAACTATGATACAGTTGCAGGACAAACAGGACAAAGACTTTCTGTGGGAGAGGACCAGAGATGAATAATAATTAATAATTGAATGCAGTGTTACTATGGTAGGATTCAAGGTCACCTGATCCAGCCCTAACTATATGCTTTAGCAAGAAGCAAAGTTTTAAGTCTAATTTTAAAAGTAGAGAGGGTGTCTGTCTCCCAAATTCAAACTGGAAGCTGGTTCCACAGAAGAGGGGCCTGAAGGCTAAAGGCTCTGCCTCCCATTTTTCTTTTAAATACTCTTAGGAACCACAATTAAGCCCACAGTCTGAGAGCAATGTGCTCTTATGGAGTGATATGGTCCTATAATCTCATCTTAAAGATAAGAGGGGTCTCATTATTGAAGACCTTGTATGTGAGGAGCAATATTTTAAATTTGTTTCTGGATTTGAAAGGGAACCAGTGAAGACAGGGTAATATAAGAGAAATGTGTTCTCTCTTTTTAGTCCCTATCAGTACTCTTGCTGCAGCATTTTAGATCAACTGAAGGCTTTTCATGGAGTTTTTAGGACAAAAACAGAAAATAACGAATTACAGAAGTCCAGCCTAGATGTAAAATACACACATGAACTAGTTTTGTGTTTCAGTTTCTCATAGTGTTACTGGATGCTATAGTAATGCCATACAGTGTAAGCATCTGGTTAGACACCATATTTCTAAGATTTTAAGGGTTGAGTACAGTAACCTCAGTTTTATCTGAATCCTTTGCCTGTCCTGGCTTCATGGACAGGCAAAGTTAGGTGTCATCTGCATAGCAGCAGTTATGCCTTCAAATGATCCTACCTAATGCAGTGGTTCCCAAAGTGGGGGGTACACAGAGCCATTACCGGGGGGTGGGGGGGCAGTATGAATTAAAAAAAGAAAAAGAATGCTTGGACACTGCTAGCATAATGGACAGGTTTTTGACAGGGCTCCCACACAAACGCAAAGCAGAAGATGAAGCTTCCAAACCAACTTCCTTCCAAGCCAAAGACTAGAAAATGTGATGAAGCATATCTTGCCTTTGCCTTCACCTGCACAACGGTGGTGTCAAGATAGGTATCCCCGACAGAATCATGGACAAACAGTATCCCACAGTTATTTATGTTTTTAAACCCATTTTCAGAGGCATTTTTTTGAAAAATGTATTGATAGCAATGTTGAATATTCTTACACAGTGGGGGGGGGGGGGGGGGGGGAAAAAAAAAAAAACATGGCCC